>JANTBZ010042427.1:0-30135 GCA_024741255.1 Exechia fusca
CGGATGTGGAGTTTGCTGAGTTAGAACGTTAAAAATTTGCACAAACCGCCAATGTGGCAGCGGCATAACAATTTCAAACGTGCTTTCATTTCCTAATCGCGAATGCAAAATAAAAAGTTTGGTTTTTGGATGAATTTTGACTTATGTTTTTTTTTCACATGTCGCATATGAACGCTTATTATAAATGCTAACAATTCATGTTGACATTGTGTTGAACTCAAATTCACAGTTTCACAATTACTATGCACAATAAATCACCAATTTAATTTTAACATAATAGTGCTCAAGTGGACGGTTCTGCTGCACAAATAATATACAAATCCGTATCATCAGCATTATCAAATAATAACTGATGAATACTAATACACAGAATCATCACTCGAGATCATTCTCATCAGATTACACAGAGATGAGATGAGATATGTATGTGGCACGTGCAACACTAAACATACATCCAGATAGATTCAATCAAATGGCTACAACTTGCCTTGGCGGAAATTGTTACAATTAATAAAACGCGTATCCTCCCACTTTTGTATCCCATCCCAACTCAAGAACAAACACGCGTGCTACACATCGCACACACGCGCGTGCTGTAACAACATACACACAGAATCGGACTCACAGGTGCCAACCGCAACTGCTTAACACGCACGGCGCACATGCAGCAAGTGGGTGCGTGTGCGTCGTGTGTCTATGTTTACCGATTGCTCACGTGCAGCGGCTGAAAGACGGCCATCAACGACTGCGCAAACTTGCGCGCATTGAACATTGAATAGACCACATAATTCGATCCTCTTCACAGACGCGGGACACGCGTCGTAAGCGCCGTCTGTGGCGTCGGATCATACACTCACATACACGCACACATGAGACAAACACGCGACCTGACGCGTGCTGCTCGCAGCCCATAACCATCAACAACAATCAACAATTCGTCTTGACATCGATTCGATTGTACGCGCGTCCGTATGTTAGCCTGTGTGTGTGTGTGTGCCTGCAATAATGTCCCCGTTTGTTCAACAAGATCAACACATTTATGAAAATGCTGAACACAAAACGTGCTTCCAACCACTTCAACTAATCCTCTGCAACATAACATTTAACTACAACCTCGCGTATATTTTTGGGTATTACATATATTTATTATTGTATCTTGATTCGAGAAGTTAAATTTAGTAAGTAATGAATTGAAATTGACTTGATTCAATTTTGGATATTCAGTCCTCAATTCTGAAGGCCAAATAAAAATACTTGTTCGAATTATTGAAATATGTGCACCATTTAATTGCGATTCATTTGAGTATACTACCTCGCTCCGGCGGGAGCATTTAGCGCCGATGACATAAGAGCCGACTGTTTTAACACAAGGGGGAGTTTTACTCGGGTGGAGTTTTACGACAAAATCTAGTTCATAATCCTTTGGAGTCTGAAGCCGGAGTTATAATTTGGGGAGTTTTACGTTTTAAACCACGTTTTATTTTTTGTAGAGACAATTTTCAAGAAATCGGCACTTCTGTCTCGGCGCAAAAGGCATACGCCACCTCGCTCGCTTGGAATACATGTACGTACATCCTTTAAATTGCTTCTTTCTTGTTATTCAATGTGCTCAAGGGCATAATGAACATATACATGCGTTGTTCCAAGTTAATCTATTGTAAAGTAACAGCTCGAGACAAAAACTGATATTTTTTATCCATTGTTTTTTTCCAATGTTAATTCAGTAATCCAATGTTAATTCAGTAGCGATAGTTTCAAACTGGGATTTGTTCGTCATATTCTAATGGCCATACAAAAGAACTATCAAATATATCTTGTTCGGATTTATGTCCATCGTTAGCTACACAGGTACCCTATCATTCTGTGAATTTCTGGATCTCACACTAGAGTCCTTCCTCCCCAGGAATTAAAACAATCCATCGACCTATTTTCATACTTTCGGAAGTACGTGTCTCATCGACTAAAATGAAAGTTATTCGGAAGGCGACAGGTCCCATGAGTACAGCGGGGCTGATTGAAGTGGAATCACCTGAGCGAAGGTATCATTATATTGACCACTTTGGCAGAATGCCCTCGAAAAATGCGCATGGAAAATATGGCTAAAAAATAGTGTTGGTCGTGATTTCGAGCCATTTTTTTGCGGTTTTTGATTAAATTGTGGTTTAAATTTATATTTTATCGTTGGTTACGACGGTTTCAGCTGTTTCGTAGGTTTTAAGACCTTTTTGTCCAATGCTACCTGCTGATCCCTTCACACTTTGGCAATCTATATTTTCGGATGTGTTGGCGATATTTGTAATATTTCACGTTTAGGGTACTCGAAATATATTCTCTTTCTATCGCCAATTGAAATCCGTTGCAAAATTCATGATTTCGCACCCAGTTTTCCACAAATAAACATCGACATTTTCAACAGCGCAGTGGGCCTTTAAATAACTCTTAATCGTTTGGAAAATAGTTGTATGTTGGAGATCAAGGTCCCACCTTTCCAATGATGTATAACATGGCCACCTTAACTATCGAACGAACCCACCAACGACTGTTTAATCGAATCCGAATCTTAAACTATCGCTACTGGTATGTGTACGCGTGTGCGTGTGTGTCTGCATGCAGGCGTTTCCGACACTAGATACCCCATTCGTGTGTGCGCAAGTGTGCGATTGACACCGTTACAAAAACTGGGTGGGGTGCTTTTGGTGTTCAGGATGGCCATACTGCTGCTGTCTCTCCGATGTCCAATTAGGTTACATATTCGCACCCATCGCAAAAATAAAAAGACGACGCGCGTTCGTGCTTTTCGAGAGTACACTCGGCATTGTTACCGAAAACCA
Source organism: Exechia fusca (assembly GCA_024741255.1). NCBI lineage: Eukaryota > Metazoa > Arthropoda > Insecta > Diptera > Mycetophilidae > Exechia > Exechia fusca. The sequence continues at coordinate 2,832 of JANTBZ010042427.1, forward strand.
ATTTGGCTCGATGAACAAACAGATGCCGCAGCCGCAGCGTAGAGTGGAGCATCAGCTATAGCAATATAATCCCAACCATGTGTGTGTGTGCGAGTGCGGCACTTGTCTGTGCACGCGTGTATGTGTGTGATGTGGCGCATGACCTAATTACAAACAGCGACACCACCATCGTGTAGTGTAGTCGAATGGATATGGTATGGAACATGAGCACACTCAAACACGCCGCTAAACGAGCCAGAGCGCACTCGATGCTGTTCGTCGTTGTGGAAATTCCGAAATTGAATTTCTGTGTAGTGTGTTTTGTGGTGTGCGTGGCGCGCACGGGGCGGATACGAATTGCGCTGCACGGATGCAAATTGGCTGAGAGAGCAACATTCTAAATGGAATTCGTTCAAAAACATTATTCAGCCGCTGTCGCTGCCGCTGTCGCTGCCGCTGTCGTAGGAATGAAATTTGGTCGTTCGCGATTAAACACAATATTTGTGAACGGTTACGCTGTGTAGTTCAAACAGTCGTTAAAATAGCTGTAATATTATGTGCGATGATTGCGCTGTGAATATCATATGCTGGTGATTTGTACGTGACTCAGATGCTGATTTGTGTGAGTGTGTTTTTCCGCCATCGTTGGACTCTCGGCTGTTTTGCTGGCCGCCTTGCTGAAAGCAAATGTGAGCTAGTTGGTATATGCGGTGTTGAACTATTATTATTATACAATTTTCACAACAGTCAGCACATTCACACAGAGAGTGTGGCGGAGCTTGCTTCAGTATGTGTGCGCACTTTTAATGTATTGCTTCCTGTGTACGCGATTACTCATCCTCGTCATCCATCACATCGTTGTGTGCGATAATATAATAAAATACATATGCATCATATAATACAGAGGCATACACGACAATACACACAACTCAGCACATTCGCGATGCGGCGATATGAAGTTGGAATGCAAATGATTTCGAGTTGTCATTGGCACGTGTGGTGGGCGGATATTATGTATATGTATACCATGCATACTACTATATAATACAGCTTGCATCTCAGAAACACTTGCCATGAAACACGCCACACCTGCCTTACAACATTCATTGGCGTCACCTCCCAACGCCAACCAGTCTTGAAATATTAATGACTGCATTTGCGTACGGAGAATGAAAAAACGCATCCGCATGACGAGAGACATATAACAATCTCTACTGTGTGATTCCCGTTCGCTCAATTTAATTCGTCCAAATTGCATATTACATCATATTTGTACAGGGTGTGCAAAATAACTTGAGAATGAATATTGTGAAGAATTAAAACAGACAATTTGAAATCCTCAAACGAACCTATCGTCGATCAGTTGTAAAATATACCAGCTGCCATGTACTACACATAATTTGATCGATATTTCTACTTTCGCTGCTGCCACACTTCACACGCGTGGCGTGGCGAATTATCGACCGAATAGTTGGTTGCCCCAGACTTGCTGCAGCATTCGGCCTGGCGCCGACTCGGTTCGAACCGCGGAGCTCCAGCGAGCGGCCGCCAGCTAACCTACAATCGGGAAATAACACGCTTGATCGTATGCGCATGATGGAGCCAGCGAAGAAAGAGAAAAACACGCTAGACGACGGTCGATTGAAGTGTAACTGTATGTGTGCTAGCAGTAAGTTGTGTGTGGTGTGCGCGTAGCTGCTTGCTATGTGCGCGATAATGGCGTAATTGCGTCAATAGACTTTTCCACTTAAAATCAGCCGACAGCGCTAACACATACACGCATACACACACATACACATAGACACGCATAGTAAACACTTTGCTTGGAAACGGCGGCCCGTCGCAGCGACGACGACGACGACTTTGTTGAATGTATAATGAATGAGTGGTGGTGATGGCAGTGTTTGTGTGTTCGTGCGGTATGTAAGAAACGTCTCTATACTCATTTTCTCGGGCAGATATGTCGTGGAACTTTCGATTACACTAGATCCCAAGTCATCACAAAAGCCATCCAGAAACCCAACTTATTTCGGATTCATGATTAGGAGATAAAAGCACGACAGAAAAGGTTTACAGAAGGCCGAAAACAGTGTGGTCTAGTGTTAGCGGAGCATTATCGATGTGGTACTGACACATAAGTATGGTGAATAGTTATTCAGATGGATTAAGTACGTTATTTATTATTTATATTTAGTTTGTGTATAGTTATATACAAATCTACTTTATCGACCGTTGGCACCATCCCCTCCAGTGAAAGTCTGCCGACCTGTCAGCTCGTGTATCGTGTCGTCTAATACGCATACGTCAGTGTAATCTTGGGCGGTCGGCCGTTTCGTTGTGATTGCGAGCGCGCGAGTGTGTAGTAACATCACCCAGCCGAACCAGGCGAACAAAGCACATGCAAACGGGGCGGCTAGTCTTTTTCTATTTAATTTCCAACACGCGCTCCGCTATACTATAAACGCACGCGCGTACAGCGTGAATAGCACGTACCTATGCATGTGTGCCTGGGTGTATGTGTGTGTGTACACAAAACATTTCTGTGCTGGCAAGCACACGCGCGCCTCGCCCGATATATCGCCGTACAGTGTGTATCGTCGTCGTATATGTTCACATTGGGTCTGGGGTCTGGCGTGCGAGCTGATGACTTGCTAGTCGAGTATGTGTATCTGTATGTGTCGTTAGACTGCTCGGGCTGTGGCCGGCTAGCAGTGGCTTCAAGGTCTTTACAAGCGCTCGCGCCGCGATCCGCAATCAGCATGTTCGACTGCACACGAGCCGAACACACACACATACGATACGCTCGCCGCCTCGTTTGCGCTTCGCGCTACAATCCCAAGCAAATTATATACATGTGTACGCTGCCGCCGCCGACAAATGGCAAACAAAAAACCACTCAATCGCGCGCGCCTCGCACCACACAGTGCAAAGCGCGAAACGTGTGTATGTTCAGGCTTGGGCTTGGTGGAGGCAACGGCAAAGCGACCGAAAAAAAACACCCAAGCCGAAGTCAAACACACAAGCCAGCACGTAGAGCTGTGTGTGTGTTGTGTGCTGTGCTCAGAGCCAACCAGCACCAGCAGGCAGCAGCTCAGCGGCAAACAGCGGCCCGGACTGTGCTCGCACATTCGGGCACACATGTGTGCTGGCTGTGCGCGCGTCTGTGCTGTGTTTATAATCTCGACTTTATGGGCAACCGCACAGCACGTACGCGCACACACGCACACATGAGTGGCACGTATTTGTGCCGAGCGGCGGCAGCGGCGGCGGCGACCCAACCGACCGACCGACACATTTCTCAAGATCCCAAAAACGTCGACGACGACCGCGACGGCAGGCAAACACACAAGCGTTTGAGCGGGAGCTCACAATTGTGTAAGTTTTTCATTAGCATCATCAGAGCGCGAGCTCGCATGTGTGTCGTCGTCTATTCGTTGTACAAACACGCCAGCATGCAGACGCGGCGCGTCGCTCATATGGTACACGACGACGACGACGGTATATGATCAGCAGTCATGTACATAAGCGCGACTCCCCCCTTTGATTAGCGTCGAATACTGCTGGTTATGTGAACTGTGTGTGTATCTGTTCAATGTGTGTAAAGTTGACTTGTAAATCGCGCTGGAGAATAGCTGTAATTTATAAAATTATACGGATTATAAAACACACTGATTGATGAACCGTCTCCGTCGCAACCGCGCTTCGTCTTGCCAGCCGCCTCCTCTCGTCTGCTTCCAGCTCCCAGCACAGTTGACTAGCACTATTTCTATAGGAGAGAGAAAAAGACTGACTGAGTCCAATGGTAACAGTGAATCTTTATCTCGCTCCCACAGATCTAGGCGAACGCACAGCAATACACACAGTACACACGGGCTGTACGTCGATGACGGCGATGGCGATGATGATGATAAGGGCGCTCCCATCCCATCCATGATGTGCGTCCTGCAAAAGAATTTGATTATATATGGGTTAGGCAGCAAGGATGAAACGCGCTTCGTTCGCTCTTCCGGGGTGCAAACGGTGCAATGAAGAAATGGAAAAAATGACGTCACTTTTCCACAGAGCGCGCCGCCATCGTTCCACCCGAAGCGGACACAGAAAACTCGCTTGTGCGGACAGCGCGGCTGCGGCGAAACATGAAATTTGGGGTGCGCGCGCGCGCGATGACGAAACCAGCCAGCCAGCAGCGCACGAACACTCTCGATGGAATAGTATAGTAGTTGTGTGTGTGTGGACTATGCGCAACACAGCGAGCGCGCCCGAGGAGCGAACACGCTGAGCACGCACACCAAACGTGCTACCTTCGCGACCAGATGAGACACACTGAGCGACTGTACCAGAAACACGTTTAACTAGTTTCATTTATATACAACGACGGACGCAGACGCAACGTGCGTTCGCTTCGGCGTAGCAAAGCACACACAGCACACGAGCGGACTCTGCGCACGAAAGCACAATGCTCACGCACGCTTGCGCGAGCTTACCACACACACACCAGTCAACCAACGTGCGTGCGTGCGCGCGCGTCCGCTTGGAGCTTCGTCGCACACTCTACTGACACAGAAACCACATCGAGCGCAGCCGAATCGCGAGGTGGTAGTAGTGCTGGTATGGTGTGAATAGTGGGAAACTTGCTGCACAGGCCAGGCGTCCGCTGGTTGGCTTTATGTAACTATCTCTCGATGTGTGCGAGAATGGTAGTGGGGTGGTGGGCCACGTGACGCGCCAACAGGGTTTGTGTGTGCACGAGTCGACGCCACGATGACGACTAGACTCGGTAGTATAGTTCGTGGAACGACTACGGTATGCGCTCTGATAGGTACTCCTATGTACACGAACACGAGAGCGCCCAACTGCTATATAGGTTAGGACACACCTAACCTAGTTTCGTGAGTGCGCCCGTGCCCGTGGTACATACTCGCACAAAGGTATGCTCGTTTGCACGCAAGTGGGGCGCGGTACTTGGAATTGTCCGTTCAAACAAAACGAAGAAAGTACTTTACAGCGTTTGTCTTCCGGTACCAGCGCGGCTTGAAAAGCGCCCTGGTATCGTGTTTTTTGTTTGTTCGGAAACGAAAACGAGGAAAAAAACATGGTCGCCAATGCGGAAACGCCATGCGCACACACACGAACGAGCACGCCCAATAAATAGGTCGCGCAGAGCGTGTGCTCAATTTTCCGTGATCAGTGTGGAGACTGGAGACTACTTACTACTTACACTCTCGACTGTGTCCAGCGAATTTGGTAGCCACAGCCACATTGAATGGAATCTCACACACTCGTGTAATACGAGTTTCGTTGACGCGATAAAAGATACACGAGTGTATCTCGGGGGAAAGAACGCCAAACTGGTTTTGTGTGCTCATTTTTTCGCCCAAGCGCTTGTGTTCGCAGCGCGCGCGTTTGTGTGTGTGCGAATACTGAGTGGTTACGTAACCGAGTTGGCACACTGCTGGCCTGGCACAAGTAGGTGATGAGCATTTCTGGTGAGCATATGCGTGCTCTTTTACACGCACGCATTGGCAGTGATAAATTATTTTGTAGGTTAATCGGTGGCGGTGGCGGAGTTCGGCTGCCACGACGAGTGTTCGCCATTTATTATGTACTTGAAATTGGGTTGGCGTTCGGTCGTTATGCGCTGCTGTGACAGTGTGTGCTTGTATGTGTGTGTACACGCGCGTGTGCTTTTGTTCTCTTTGGTATACTTTCTCGGTGCCCTAGTTAAAAGCCGTTATGCACGCGCACAACGCAAAGAGAACAAGTACAATCAACGTCGAGCGCGCGCACACACACACACTCACACACACGAGTCACGAAACACTCACTGAAAACAGAAAATAATCGAATGTGTTGGATTAAAACATTCGACGTACTTGGGTCGAAGAGATAAACTACAATTGGGGCTGGAGTGTAATATGCACAATATTCTCCATGATATAGTGCTGGTAGCAGGTAGATAGTGATGATGTGGAGTGTTCACGAGTTGGAGACGGACAAAGTGCGATGGAGCGAACGGTACGCGACAGACTGAACGAAGCCAAGCCAGTTATCTAATGCCCGACCTCGCGCGCGCCGAGCGCTACGCGTAGCACGAATGCGCGCACGGCAACAGCGAGCAGAGAGAGAGATGGTAGATGGTGTCGACGACGACGAGGAGGAGGAGGTGGGAGGAAGGGGGAGTATTGCAGAGAATATGGAAGTACGTTTGCTGCTGGCAGCGCGGAAAGGGGGGCGAGACGAAAGCGTAGCAATCTGGCACCGTCGTCGTCGTGCTGGTCGATGTCATCGTGGCGCAATCAATCACACACATGCACACACAGCCACACTCACTCTCACACACACAAGCTTGGATAGTGGAATTCGTTCATTAGCAACTAGCTAACCAAATGAATTCCAAATCCAAGCGCAAAAGTCGACGGCTGACTGAAATACTATAGAACTTTGAGTCAAAACGATTGTAGACAACTTGAATGGAGCGAAGAACCTCCAGAAAATATTTTCAGACACTACCAAAAGCAACAAAAGAACTGAACGTTATGAAGCGCGAGCAAACGGGGGCCCAACCAAAAAGTCGACTACGCGACGCGACGACTTTGTGACGAATGAAATGTGCGCTACTCGCAGCGCGTTTTCGATGCGTCGCTCTGTGCCGAGCGAGTCGCGTGATGATTTCATTTTATTCCCGTATGTACACAAATTATACACTGTACTGTGTGGTGTGTGTGTGTGTGTGTGTGTGCTCAGTATATTGTGCTGTATATACTGTAGCTGTGTAGCACACACACTCTCAACGCGCAACGTGCACGGAGGGGAACGAATATAACGAACGTGTATGCATGCGCACACACGTTTCATATAGAGATAGTCTGTGGCAGTGGGTTATTTACTCGCTTGCGCGAGTGGCGCGCGCGCGCACGATTCGAATGCGTTATTTACATGCGGAGCAGCACACGCGTAGCCTTATATACAGTTGGTCTAATTAATCGGTCTTTGTGCGTGTACGCGGCGTATATTACGCGTGAGCTTGCGTGCTTGTGTCGCAAAGATGCGTGTTTTCACGACTTGTGCAGTACGTGGTGGTGGTTGTTGTTGTTGTAGAACACTTTGTCGACGTCGTCGCCGATGTTTTGTCAAATTGCGTGCGCATGGAGCACGTCAATCGTACCTACAGACAGTCAAGACGACGCAAGTGTACTTGCAAGCTTCGATAACTGCGTCCCATGTGCGAACGACCAAATGCCCAAACGACAAATCCATGCACTCGCACACAACCATTTGTCACACATGCCCAGCTGTGTGAGTTAGAGGATCGTTGCGATATCAATTACGTGCGCTCACACGGCGATCGACGACGACGGCACGAAAAAGGCGCATATTAAATCAAACAGGTTTTTGCTGGCTCCGCGAGCGCATGCAACGCGTGGAATTTCCCTTTTTATCACAAGCGCGCAGTAGTGGAACGTGGAACGGGCGTGCTTGTGCTTGTGTGCTGGCTGGCTGCTGGCTGGCGCACTTAATATGTGCATTCGCTTTGTGTGTAGCGTGGTCGGCCCGACGGCGGTACTTTACTCTCTACCTCTACATAGAACAGCGACAATTAACCGCGACCACCGTACAACGGCAGGCTCAACAGAATATACTATAGCTAGTGTAATGCAATTATTATTCCATTTGCATTATCGATTGGCTTTGCATGCAATTTGGTGTAGAATTCTACGCGAATGGCGTTGGCGACGGCGGCGGCGGCCCGGACGCCATCGGAGACACACTGTGCTTCTACGACTGTGGTCTCTGTATATTTAGAAACGTTCACATCAAACGGGCAGCGAGCGCAGCGCACGCTTGAACGCGCGCAATATGTTTGTGAATGTTGTTTCAAATGTCGTGTTTTAAGTAGCATTGAACTGTCACTGTTGATGGAAAATCATTTATAATGACTGCGCGCTGCGTGTGCACGCAGAAACTTGGAAACGGCACAATTAAACACACGACTTTTACGACCGAGAGAATAGCGTGCATATTGAAGTGCTAAAGATAGCTGTTTGTGGTGTGCGCATAATGGTGAAGTGCTTCATAAAAGCAGAGTTGACACATGTTTGTGGCGCTCAATCGTTTATGATTATTGCAAGCGAAAATGCGTCGAGGTTTCTGGTATATGCGGGGGGCGGAAACAAGCCAAGCGCGTTTGATGAGCGTCGGCTAAGCTTCACAGTCCACATCATACATATGCGCCCGCGCGTGTTCGTATCGTCTTCGCTATTGCGGCACAATCCGCAGCAAAGCGCGGCGTGAGTGTGAGATAACCTTTGTTTGGTGTTCACAGACGCGCGGTATATTGCTGAATGAGTGTGTGCAATGTTTTAGTGATCGTTGGACGTGTGTAACACGCATGCGCCCGACTTGTCTGTAAGTGTGTGTGTGTGTGTGTGTGTGTGTGCGATCGCGGACTGCGCACTGTGTGTGTGGTATTCGTTCGCATTCATCGAAAGTGCAAAGTCCGTGTGAGCAACCGATCGCGGTGTCTCTCTACGGCGTACTAAAACTTTTCGCAAGCATATGCACACTTGCACACACACATACATTCTTCGTGCGAGTATGAACAAATACGTGAGTGTGTGCGCCTGTTTGTGTGGGCATGCGCGTGCGCATATTATATCACACTTGGCCACTTGGCGAACGGCAACGATCGGCAACGGCGAAATCATAGAAGTGGAAAATGATTCGTGTGCGCATTGCTAGGCATTATTGCGCGCTTGTTAGATAAACGTTTGGTAAACGGACCACAATTATATTACGACTACATTCGAAATATATCATTAGTGATTGTATGTATGCTCATCAGCATACGAAGCATAGCAGCGTCCGCACATTCGGCGCATGTACGATTGCGCTGGCGCTGAAGTAGCATAACATTGCTAGCTGCCTGCGACTCTACGCTTGCGCTTCTTATAATTGTGCGCATATGGGTGACGGTCTGACGGTTGTCTCGGCTAGCTAACGCACTCGAAGACGCACATGCTGTGTTGGGCAAGCATGCCCCAACGATCGCCTCGCTATCGAGCCAGTTGGCGCGCGTGCAAGCTCACGCGCCGTGATGCTGATTCGACGAATATATAAATGAACATGTACAGCGATAAACGCATATACGTGAAGCACAAACATATCCACATACCTACATGGTATATTGCAGCAGCAAGCGTCGAAAGGCAATGGAAAACAACTCTTTCGACATGACATCATTTCATAATTAATGCTGAGTTGCGCAATATGTATGTCGTAGTCGCTGCTGACGCTGCCGCACATAGACAATTTGTGTGTAGTATTATATGTTGGTGATCGTATATGTGAGCATATGTTGGTTGCTGGTTTGTGCACGATTTGTGCGATGGTATGCGCGCCTGCTGCCTGTCACACCACGCTACACACTCAACACAGCACATGAGTGTGTGTAAACACTGTGCATATGTATACAGTATACACGAGCAATGCGATTACGCCCCAACGTCGGAAATGTGAGCGGCTGTGCGCGACTGTGTGCAAGCGTGCCCGCACACTCGAGAGCGTGCTCATGCAAGATGTAAGCGCACATTGCGTGAATATAATGTACAATTATGTTCACACACTATGGACTAATTTCGACACGCACATCACGCGCATATGCGAGTTGCTTGAGCGCGACATGCATAAAAAGCACACACTGAATGTTGCGGTTGTAGCACAAGTGAACGGGCGCCACAAAAACATGATTACATTTAATTTCCATTTCGTTGGCGTTAGTCTATTTATTCGGATCCCACGCATTAAAAAAACACATACATATACATACATAATGGCATACTATGCTGTCACTTTTTGTCAACCAACTCCAGAATACCAGTATTATACATGCACAATATTTTATTCATTTGGGGTTTTAGACTTTAGAGGCGTTCATCGCGTGACGCGCGAACGTTATCGTGCTGCTTGCTAAGTTGTTGTTTTTGTATGAGATGCCATCAGTACGCCCCAGCTGTAGTTGGTGGTATGTGTGATGCTTGTGTTTGTGAGGCGAACGACGCGATGTGCTTACTACATGTGTTTGACTACATGCGTGAGCTTGTGAGCGAAATTTAGGTCAATCTGTTCTTCGTATGCATGTACGCATTTTATATACAGACATGCACACAACATATACTAGTATACTTTGCATACGATCAAACATGTGTGTTCGTGTTATATTAAATAGTACATTCGAAAAAATAATGTGATGACGTTGTTCAAAATACGAAATATGTGTGCTGTAACGGTACAGTCGAAGCCTGCAAGATGAATGAAATGCCTGTCCTTACAAACATACATGCAAACACAAAATTTGGAATAATAATAATCGTACAAAATGACTGTTCATCTGCATAGAAAACGTTGTTCTGATTATTATTATTTGTATATTTTACCATCACTTCGACCGTTTTCACGGAACTGCGAATCGAAATGAGTAGGTATAACCAAATGCACTCGTGGAGCGTGTAATGCTATGTTGTAAGTTGTAAGCGTTTGTCGGAAGTTCCCATTGAGACTATTCGCTTGAGATAATCGACTGCAGCAGCAATGTACAAATGTTAGATCGTGCGATTACATAGGCAATTAATATATGGTAATTTAACGTGCAAGTGTATATTAGATTACAGATTACAACTCTGGACGGAAATCTTGATTGTAGTGAATGGAATATGTACGCTCATTTTTAAATGTCGAAAGTCTTGTGTATGTTTTTGGAATTTTCTCCAACCAATAAAATATATTCAAAACTCAGGTGAATATTGACTCCGTTCATTTCCTTTGTGTATTCGTTATTTGAAGTTGGAACATATTCACACTCAAACATGTGCATATACTTATCTCGGCTACAGCAACAGCATCTGCAACCGCATCAGCACAACCGCTTCAAACACAACATCACAGCGGTTCGCCCACATCCGAATATCTCTTCACTTGTACATTCACTGCAATAAGGTTCCAACGTTTGATATGGCATTTGTATGATGAGAGGTGTACTTGATGAAACGTGCTGACACTTGACACTCTATCCACAATAATTATCATCACAATAACAATCAATATTAGATATGAACAGCGCACACAATCTTGATGCTACCTCACACACACACATACACACTCACACACTTGATAAATAGTCCACTAGATATTGGTTGTGTGAGTTCGTGCTTGGTGATGGCAATCCTTCTGGCTACTCTGCTGTCCGACGAATGGCACGTATCAGCAGATCTGGGTTTCAACAAACTGCTGCTGCTGTCGCTGACGACGAAGACGACGCCCTAGCGCTGCTAGTATATATTGCGGAAACATGGGCATGTGTATTATGTGCGATTCGAGTGCTCCACATACCTATGTATGTAGCAGGTATGCGTTGTATATGAATGTATACGAGCAGGGTAGGAGCAGCAACATACCCCGCATGTGATATTCGCATGTGTTTGCATCACGCACACACACACACACGCACATAAACGCGCCGCACACAGACAGACATATTTGTGCCGGTGTCGCGACATACCAGCCGTAGCCGAAGCTCAACAACACACAAGAAGAAAATCGCGTTTATGGGCTATGGATTAAACAACCACCAGCTATCAAAAAATCGATGTGTCGTATCACATATCACGCACGATTGGTTGTTGTTTCTGGCTGTTTTCCACGCACACACACACACACACACACTGTCATACACATACACCCCCCAAGTAGGTTAAAATAACCATCTCGCAACGCTGTCGTTGCTGCGCGCTCCAACACGCCCGAACTTTGACATAGTTTCGTCGAGTCGTTGCGCTGCTAGATTATGCTATGCAGCATGCAGCTGCAGCGTGTTTCTTTGTCTTGATTGGGGTGAAAATGGGAATGAGAATTAAATAAGGACACGTCGTCGGCGAGGAGCTTTCAGAATGTCGCGTTGGCTGTGGTGGAGCCGATTGCGTTATTTCAGAGGCTCTTCCAACAGCAGTCGTGGCCGAGTGGTTAAGGCGTCTGACTCGAAATCAGATTCCCTCTGGGAGCGTAGGTTCGAATCCTGCCGACTGCGAGATTTTTTGATAATATTTTTCGTGTTTTCAAGTCGCTGGCTACTTTACCACAGTATAATCTCCTGCGGAATCGACTCTGATTGCTGTGTTTAGTCGTTATGAGATGACTATCCAGCGTTCAAGACATAACAGTTCGTTACCAGCCACACGAAAATTCACCGTTGTCGCTGTCGCACGTTCGGGTTTCGGTGCTCGCTTGTATAAATGCATCGGACTCCGTGCAACGGCTCTTTTTGTCACACACGTTCACCGACCAACGACGTTGATTACATCGGTGCGCCAGCACGCACGCACGCACGCGCACAAAGGTGATTGAACTCGCCCGGTATTTGGACGTGCACGGTGCTGCGGTGTTTCGGCTTGACACGCACTTTCTTCCGAAGAAACATGCGCACCAGCACGCGCATCTGTCTTTTGGGAGGTTTCCCTTCTTAGCCGCGAGCGCGCGCGCGCTTGCTTGAATAACGGCGCACCGAGTGCGTGCGTTACTAAACGCACTGAGTGCGCGTATGCGAGCTGCTGAGTGTTGTCACGCACGCAGCGCGCACGTTCAAGCGGGGTTACCACCATTTACGATACTCGCGTGATGGGCTAGTTGCCCTGTTGCTCACCGCGTAGAAGAGGGAAGAGGGGGCCGAGGTTCGTTGTCTTTGTTCGAATCATAGAAGAAATGTGTGTAAATCCGAGCATCGTTCGTTCCTCATCGTCCGTGAACATTTAAATCGGCGGTTCACACAATCGAGACGATGAGCCGACGAGCATGTGTAAGTAATGTTAATGTGATTCACACACAGTGCACAGCAGAGTTGGTTTGCATATGCAACAAATGAGCATGTAAATGTAATGCAATGTGAGTGTGCGTCGATCATCGCGCACATTTGATACAACCGATTTGAATTGAAACGGCTAGTGTGAATTGAATTCGAACATGCTGAGAGTTTTATGAGGTAGGTAGTAGGTATCTACGTTATGGAAATATGGAAGTGAAATGTTTACATAAACACTCACAGTTTGTGCACTGCTAGTGGAAACCTTACAAAAATCACCGTCGTCGTCAGTTTTATGTATTCAATAAACTCACACACTCATCACACACACTCAACCACGTAACCAAGTATGCGCACTACTCACATGAACCACTCCGAAGAGACCCGAAAAATAACCTAACGGTGGTCTTCCGAAATGGATGTGTTACGGCTCGCACCAGCCAGCCAACCTACCGAACCGACGACGCATGTCTTGTCATTTTGGAAATGAGGTCAACACACATCAGATTCAATATACTACAACCTGGTACGATGGGCTAGGTGTGCGCATTCGTGCGTGTTTTGGTCATATCGATTTGATGGAAGAGAAGGAGAAATATGTTGTCATCATGTTGCAACTCCTACTGGCTAACGGTAAATGGGTGCGCCGCTCTAATGCAGTGTCGGTGTTACTGCATTCGGATTACTTGTAGTTTGCATGCTCTTGTGATGTTTAGTTCCATGGTGAGAATGGTATATTGAATGCTAACAAAGATTAATTGTTGTGTGATTCAAATTGTGTGGAGTGGAATATTGGGTAGGTGCAGTATATTTTCCATGTGTTTGCTCGATATCCTCGCAGATACTACCGTACGTATTGCATATTCATATTGTTGGGTGCATATGTTGGTATACACACAGTTTATCGATCGGATGCGCACGCATATTTTCCGAGCGCTTGGGATTGGCCACAAGTAGGTCAACACTGTCGCACTGCATGCATGTTTGTCGGTCGGTTGGATTTACATTGTTATTCTGGGTGGCCGTTGGCTGCGATCGATGCGTGTGTCGGTGGGGGGTTGGTGGACATCACACTTACTACTATATTCCGTTGACAAAGTTCGTGAGATATTTTGCATATGTAAGACGCAATATGAAGGTCTGTAATCTGTTTATTTTCACCGTTTAGATGAACATTCACTAAGGTAAATCTCTAACAAATACATGGAGGCAATTTTTCATGGACTCTCTATGTTAAATTCATAAAACTGTTTGTTGACAAATTATTATTAACATATTCTTATATGTGTTTAGTACACAGCCCGATCAATTTTATCTGGACAACATACATTCGCTGTGATATGTACAGGGTGCGCCGACTGTTGATATGGCATGTTAAACTTGAATTACTTTTGATGTGGACAACTTTTTCAATATTTATTTCGCAGGTTTTTATTTGTTCCATTCTATTTTGTGTCCATCATGTTGTCCACATCAAAAGTTATTCAAGTTTAACTTGCCATATCAACAGGGGCGCACCCTGTATATATCAGGGCCGTCTCATGGTTTCGCTGGCCCCCATCAATTTTGAGTACGGAAAAACAATAATCCAGACGTTTAGGTTGATTTTCTTCCTCGATTTTTCCTCCATAATTATGTTATTCATGAAATTAATTATATTTCAGCCACGAACTTGACGGAAAGAATGTAATATTTGAATAGAACGTTCGAACTCGGGACCATCAGCCCTTCGGGGCTCAGTTGGCAATGCCATTAAAAGGCCCTGGTGTGAAAACATTTAAATTTTATTCACGGTCGAGTTCGAGGTATCATTTTTCCAATACTGGTTCGACGGGTCATTCTTTTCAATGGTGCCATCTAGCGCCAACTAGACGAATTTCGAAACTCCCAGTCATATTTTCTTCCGTGCATATTCGAATTCGAAATTGGTGCGAAACATGGCTAACACTATTGTGTATTTCGCGAGAGGAGACGAAACGTTGTTTACAGGGCCAAACGACTCTTCGTGGCCACTTATATGGCCCGAAAATTACTTGAAATCATTGAATTTTAGTATATGCAAAAGAATAAATCATCAATCCTTGAAATCGTTGACAAACCAGTTCAGTCATATTTTTGTATGAAATGCATTTGATAAGGTTATTTCGACCGGAAATTCCGAAGTCATACAATCCAACGTACTTTTATTATTGGAAGTTCATTCCAACTTTGTATATTCCGAATATTTTTAATGTTTATGTTTCTTCGCCGGGTGCACTTGCACTTTTAGTGTGTGTGTTCTGAAGACTGATCATTGTTGCTGAATACCTTGCTCGTACTCGTTCTCCATCGATATCATATCTCTGATATTGACATGCGTATTGCTGGAAGGAATTAGCTGAAAACTACTGATAAAATAATGTCTACGAAATATCAAAGGACCATCGGAAATGATGTAGAAGTCAGTCTTCAAGTGATATTTGTAACACATAATTTATTTAAGTTCTTCGTAAGTATCTTCATATCATCAAACGACTGTTGGCTAATCCGCCCATCCCTCACGCCTAGTTCTGGTACGTTCCGATGTACGCTCCGCAGCTCGGACAGTAGTGGTTGCCATTTCGGCACGAATCCACGCAGTACGGAATACACACGCACGGCCAGCAACTGCAGCATAAACATGGAATATTAGTCAAATAATGCTCTCGCAGGTGTCTAGTAGAATCATAATAATGATGCTCACCCGAACAGGCACAGCAGACCGGCCATGATGTGCGTCTTGGTGGTGGACTCGTACTCCATTCGTGTGATCACCTGGCTGCGACACGACGGACAGGTAACGGTCGACGGCTCCGGACCGACATTGGGCGCCATAACGAGATGCACTACGATTCGTATCGAAGAACAATTAGACCTTTGTAGTGAGTATGTTCTTCTTCAAATTTATCAATGAGCTCATCAGTGCTATCTTATCAGTTATTGTTCGCAGAGTCAATCGCCAGCAATCATTCATCAGCTCTCTAGAATGTGCTCAAATTTTATGTGCATCAATCCTCGTCCAAGATTTCTAGGAATTTGCACTTAACTCAATGCCGTGAGCCGAAGCTGCTATCGCACAGTCGACGGGGCAACAACGCCGATGGCTAATGAAGCCAAACTGGAAAAAAACCTGTTGATAAACCCAGCCCATGTTTGCGCTCCGCTATCGGCGATACCACCGCCGCACGACCGTGTAGTTGTGTGTTGTCGTTCGTCGTCACACTCGCACACGGCGAACATGCATTCGTACGTGAGTGTGTGTGTGTGAACTGATGGCTGCCCCGCATCAAAACACGACCAATATCAATGTCCAATCAGGTGAATGGGCGCACAGAACGCGCAACCTGTAACAGCAAATAATGATATGGGGGCGATGCGACAAGTGGCTGACTCGTCGTCGATGCGGGGACGACATTCGTAGCTAGGGCTAATTTCCGTTTGTACGATACATTTGCTGACGACTCGGTGAATGTTTCGAGATAACAGTCTGCAACCCGCGTCACAATTCGCCGACAGATTGCGAGCGAATATGATTCACATGGTTTAAAATTATACAGTGATCTCATTCGGATGAACAAAGACTGCGTGTTGTGGCGCGAGACGCCTGACAAGCAGAACACCTGTGTGTACACAGCGATCGAAAGCAACGTGGAAAACTGATGTTTTTCTCATGTTTCGCCCGACGAAAACGCACGACGACGCGGCACTAATAAAATACGCACTAATATGGTGGAGCTCGCTCAGACACATCTATACGACCTAAACACACGCGCTACGACGCCTACACACCTTGCTGCTGCTCGATAATCATCGGAGGCGGCTGCTGGGTGTAGCCACCCTGTTCGTACTGCGCGGGGGTGCCGTACTGGGGCGGCAGATTAGGATAGCCCTGCTTGTTGTCCATATTGTCAGCGAGAGAGAGAGGATGTGTTGATTTTGCGGTCGCGATACTTTGCGGTTTTCGAACCTGCGAGTTCGAATGGTTTGATGGCACTGAGCGACTGTTCGGGCGGCCGATCGGGTGTCGTCTCGCAGTGCGTCGCGTCTCGTATGTGCTACGAGTGTGTGTGTGTGTGTGTGCGAGTGTGTGAGTGCAGTTGGCGGCTAAGTATGTGCGAGCTGATAAAGATATCAGCGGCACTGAAGTACACGGGTAGGCATGTGAACAGTATACGATATCGATGTGTATACTACAATGTACCTAATGCGTTTGTGAGTGTGTGAATAAGTGGATGTGTGTTGAGTATATAGATATAGTAGGTATTTATATTTTGAATTGTTTTCACGAATGTGTGTGCGTGCTATTTGAATTTTCTGAGTATTGTTCGGCTATGCTCAATGTAAGCGAATGCCAATTCATATCACAGGTGAATTTTCTTGATTCGTTGAGTAAGGTGACTTGTTCCAACAACAACAAATGTTCTGCAAAAGAACCTTTATCTTCATACTATGTAGTAATGTTATTTCGTAGTTAAAGTTAAAATAAGGTACTGAACGGTTTCATATCCAACTATGCTTACGTTCAAGCACATACGTCAATAAAACAATGTTGACGTGTAGAAATGCGATTGTAAGTTCTTATCAGTGACACCTCCATTGAATGAAATAGCTCAAGACGTACGACAATCACAACTCGTTCGAAGAATTCGGAATCGAATAAATAGTCCGAAATGCCAACACATTCTTTAAATTTAGAACGCTTCTTTGACTTATGATCTGATGATTATCTAGAGTAATATCCAATCAGTCGCAGGCTCTATGACTCATATGATTCCACTCAACAACCACGTCATTGATGCACATACACACTATAAAACATGATTCATACAATGTTATCGTTAAGTAAATAATTTAATAATTGCACGTTTCTAGATACGAACAAAGCTAACAGGGTGTTCCAATTGGAATTTGTCGTTCGAATCCAACCAATGTTATTACGCGCATCATACTGATCATATCTTCTCCATTGCCCTGGTTATGATTACAAAATTATCCCAGCGAGCATTTATTTGTAAGCGTAATCAATAACATTTGTGACATCGAGACGAATATTATAACATTAGTATATAGTGTAGATGGTCTGTAGATAGCAATCGCTGCGTTCCACGCGCGCCCGTTTTACGACTTGTACGTTCCAATGTATGCACTGCAGTTCGGACAGAAATGGTTGGCGTTCTTGCACGAGTCCATCACGTACGGCACCCACGCGCACGGCCAGCAGCTAATCGGATCAAACAGAAATGCGCGTTCGTGTTATTACAATTGTCTCCTCCTGATTGCGAAGATAATACGCGACCATCGCGGGCACCACACATACATGAAACAGCAGAGCAGCGCAGCCATAATGTGGGTCTTGGTGGTCGTCTCGTAGTCCAGCCGGGTGGTGATCATCTGACGGCACGACGGACACTGCAATGAGGACGGATCGGGACCGACGGCTGGCGCCACGGCGTAGACATCTGGACGCCCCCCGATTGGACAGATAAGACGTGCGTTGACTCATTATCATATTACTCTGCATGTGCGGTTGAGTGGAGTTTTGTGGGTGGCAGTGGGTGTTTTGAGGGTAGTTCTCTTTTCAACTACCAACTATAGCATATTTTTGTCATTAAAATATTTTGAAATTTCTATTTGGACAATAATTCAAGCTATGTATTTCAACACATTTGTGTTGTAGACGTGCGCTCATTCATCATGATCATGATATTACAGTTAGTGCCATTCACATGTTAACACGCATATTTTCTATCTTCAATGCTTCTAAACTCTGAACTGGTTCATAATAATGAACCAAAACTTATGGGATTTGATAGATCACTATGTTGAGCAGTTTATAAACCAATATCGCTATCCTAAGTCCCATACTTACGGAATGGCAATAACTGATTTTTTAAAAATATATTTGGGCGATACATTTTTCAACTGTTTTCTTTGTTATATTCATAGTTCGAATATGCTCTTGTAAACACCCTAAGTGCGACTAGATTGGGAATTAGGACACCAATTTATGTTACATTGTGGGCCCAAGCTTTAACTCGTTTGTGCCAAAACGGTAAAATTATACAACATTATTGATATTGATTAACTTGATATAAAAAAGTCTTGTTTCTGAGTATTTCCGAATTATCTATCCCCTTCGATACAAGGACTCGTATTTATGAACTGATTTATATTGGAGCGAGTAGCCTCAGTGTGTCTTAAGTCTCAACACAACAAAACCAATTTCAGGACAATCAGATAAGTTACTGGTTTTATTTCCCATTAGAAGGTTAGCCATTCCGTGAGTATGGAACTCACCAGTTCTGCGCTTGAAAGCATTGAATATAGACAATATGCGTGTTTACATGTTAATGGCACTATAACTGTATACTGTATACTATGCATACGATTGTGTGACTTGTGGGTAGTTGCGTGTTTTGTGATCAGTTCTCTATTTATGAGGAAACGCCAACTTCAAATTTTCAATCTCCTTCTGCAATTGCAAGCCATTTAATCCGTGAAATTAGAAAGATCGAGTTTGAAATAAGTTTGAGTTTGAGAGATCATTAGCTTCTTTGTCGATTCTTGAAAAGTGTTCTTTTTGTTTTGAAAAATGAATCCAATGATTAGTACAAAACAATGAACATTTGGGTAAAACCAACAAATAGCCAAACCAATTTTAAGTGCCTGACATAGTATCCGTTGAGTGAATATTGCCAAAAGTTTCGTCACACGCAACTGTTCCCCACAACCCACAACCATCCACCTCACCCACACGCGCCCTCACTTGCTCTGGCGCTCTCTGGCCTCGCTCTTGCTCTCACTACACTCACGCTGCACAATTCGCTGCTGCTGCAGATGCGGCTGCTGCGACGACGGCGGCGGCGGCGCCAGTTGCTGGGTGGGCAACGGCGGCTGCTGCTGATGCTGCTGATGAAATCCGCCCTGATGGTAGGGCGGCGGCGGCTGCACTGGGGTGTATCCATCGCCCATCGGATATGGCGGCAACACTGGCGCGTTTGCGTGCTGGTACGTTTTGTCAGCCATTTGTTGTCACTGCGGCGCTGCGCTGTTAATGACATGGGCGGACAAATAATAATAATCCCACGTACTGATTAGATCGTGCGACTCATGGACTTTTCGGCCAAACACACACTTGGACTGGTTCACACGAGGTGCGACACGCGGGTACGACACGTCACACACGTCACACACTCATAACACAAACACACACCCAGCTGTAGCAGCGGCGAATATTAGAATGTGCACTCGCACGCACGCACTCTAACGATGCGAGTCGCGGTTTTTGCACCAACGCAATGACGATACTGATGACGACAATCGCCGATGACAAGACGATGATGACTGCTGCGCTGGCTGGCTGGCTGGCTGGTGTACAGGTGTGACTCTCGCGTGAGAAGGCTTATCGTACTGTGTTTATGTGTGTGTGCGAGATGCGTGCTCGAGCAAATGATAAGACAAGCGGCGAGCAACATGTGTAATGGTGATTTGAAACATATGGGCTGGCTGGGTGCTATTGAAACGACGTGGTATTATAGCATTGAGATTTTCGTTATCGTCTGGCTGTCCAAATCGTCTTGAATGTCGTTATGTATAGAATAGAGTAGTAAAATAGTCGCCCAGGATAGACATAACATTGAACAAAATGCACGTCGCAGCAAATCGATTCTATATTTGCGTTCGCGATTATTGCGACGAGATGCTCGCGCCCCGCCAGAGTGGAGGCGCTCGCCCTGTTATTGTGATGCAAGTCATATGCACAATGTACGATGTTTACTGGCGAATGTAATACGCATTTCAAGCGCGTTGACACGAACTGGTTCACATAACACGCACTCATGCGCTCAAACAGCGCACTTGCGCGCGGACTCGACGCGTTGTTTATGTCGTGCACACGCGTCCAGTACCATCGAATGTTTTCTATCCAAAAAACCAACAGCCAGCTTAGAGCTTAGCTAGCGAATGTGCGTGCTTACGGGTGATTTCACTGTGTGTTTTTAAATGCCCACGATTGGAGCACTTTCAGCAGCAGCAGCAGCGGCGCGACGACGACGACGACGAGCGGAGCGGACGACTTGCACCAGAACGGCGTCAGCGATATGACTGGTGGTTGGCTGGTGGTTCGCTGTTCGCGGCACCAGCGGCACCAGCAGTAGATTCCAGCGCGGCGGCGGCACTCTGTGTGTGTGTATGTGTGTGTTTGTGCGCGATTGTGTGTCTGCGTATGCTCGCGTGTGTGTGACGCGCGCGCGCAAGTGTTTGCAGAAGAGAGTGCATGTGTGTGAGTGTCTGGCCGCTGTGTGGTACATGCGCGGTGTACTCGGTATACAATTACATATATTGCCATATACGTATAGTATATGTAACAGCAAAGGTATCAAATCTTAGCTCGGGCAAACTGGAAAGTGGCTCTGCAAACACGGGAATATCTTGCGATGTTTGCTCTCCGCGATTGCCGCGAATTCGCGGCCGGTCATATGTGTAAATTAGCGTTTTGGTTTCGATAATGTGGCGGCCGGCGGCGTTCTGAAAGTCGTGCAATGACACTGTCCGAACAGCAGACGTATGCATATATGCTAATATGTGCGCATGATGGAGTTTTATTGCTCGCATTGTGCAGTCGATGATTGGTACATATATGATAGTGTATATGAACGTACGTACGTATGTAAATGACTCGGTCACATATTCATTAGACGGTCAATTATCATGTGTTCATCTGGGCTCAAGGCGCTGTCGGGCATCGCCGTATGTAGCTATAACGAATAACGACCAACGAACATAAAGCTCGTCGCCCACAAACATTTGTGCGAGTTCCCGCAGTATGTGACATTTGTATCGCTTGTCCGAGCAGCGAGTATAACAGCATCGCATCGCAAGTTGCGTGGAAAGTTAGTCGCATTGCGCGCGGCCCGTATGATTGAATTTTCATACCCATTACCATCACAGTCCCAGCAGTTCCAATTGCGACACGGACCATTAATACGTGATGATTTTGGTGATGTCCGTTAGCATATTTCACATCATCGTCGAATGGACGAACATGTGCCGTCGTCGCCGCGCAGATGGACATCGACCTCCGCGGGGAATCGAAGGATGTCCCGTCATTCGCTGGAGCGCAGAGGTGATTTATGTGCGTTACCCTTTGGTGGAACGTCCTCACATGGACGACGTGTGCACATTTGTGCATTAAGCGAATTATAGAAAAAATATTCGAAATTGAAGCACGTAGAGAGCCGTGAGCCGTTACGGGTTGATTGATGCTGATGTTAAGTGGACTAAATTGTTCATCTTATATGTTTATGTGGTGGTAAAATTCACAAAGTAGCGTTCGAGTGGCATACTTGGTTGAGATTCAATTGCTATTATACACCAATTGCATTGAGTTTTCCGCACTCATAACAGCAAGTAACAATAATTCGACTCTTATCGCAGCAAAGCATGTTGTGCTCGATGAACAATGGGGTCAGCTAGCAAACACTTTTCAACACTTGTCACACGTGCCACACACGAGTTTCTAATGCGTGTGAAGTTGTGTAAGAACGAAACTAGTGTAATAGCATAGAATTTATGTTGTTTACGTGTGCTTATTTGTGGTATTCGGAATTGGAACTTGGAACATATTAATTTTAAATATCAACGATTTTATTAAACGCACTTGATGTTGTGTTATTTGAGATACATATTTCATACTATCACACATCGTTATTCAACTATTTTATTGAAGATGTCGATTACGATATCATTTCAAATGTCAGTATACTCCCATCTGTTCAGCAGGGTTCGCTGAACGGCAGATCGTGTGCTCCAAGCTGTGCGCATTGTCTACGAGACGGCTGATTGCTGTTGATCCAGTTCGATGGAAATGTTGGCAGAGGAAATTATTGCCAATGCCCATTATCACACATGATTCGGTGCTGTCATTCAACCGAATCGGAGGTGTTCATGTGTCGCCAGTCGCCAGCCCGTGCAAAGTCGTTGTATTTACATCTGTATATTCTAATCGATTGTGTCTGCTGATTTTCGCAAGTAGCATACGATATAACCGAACACTCGATTAGCGCGATATCCATTCCAGCACGCACACAATTCGGAAACCAGACCTCGAACTATTTGTCATTGTCAGTTTGACATGGGATGAGATAGAGAGATGGGCAGAGCGTTTACTACAATGGAAACGATTGTTTTCCGGACGATGGAGACATGTACAGCATAGACAATGAAATGTGTCGGCAAACACTTCTTGCTGAACGTTCAATTGAAACGACGTCAGTCTTTTTTGTGCCAGTCTTGTGTCTTGTGTACTCTCGTCCGATATCATTTGGCGAATGGCAGACATGGTAATGGTAAAAACAAACAAATTGATATAATTGAAACGTCGGAGATGCGATTGGCATCTCTTGTAGTATTATTTGATTCATGGCACTTTTTTCATGTAAAGAATTTAAATTCAGTTACATTTAGTTTGTAAAATAGTTGGATTTAATCAACAAGGAAACGTGTATATTTATCTTGCAGTCCGAGATGACTGTAATCAAATGTTTGCTACAATATCCTTGACAACATATGAAAAACGACATGATTCGGATACGGACACACCAAGCACATCCGACGCGTTTATCAAATAGTAGGAACTCATGAATGGACTACAATAAACGATCGATAATGTTCTGTCACGTGTGCCTATTTATGTGAGTGAAGCTTAAACTGTACACATATCGTAGTAGTATTATATCTTGTATATAATATTGTTTATGTGTGATCCTTGTTATAAATATTTCGTTCTGTATAGAAGCTCATTCATCATCTCCGCGGTTATCGTAGTTCAAGTCTATACCAAAACATGGTATCTAAATCGAATATCCGCCATAATAATCGGCCATCAGCCGAACCCGCATGCATGTGACACGTGCCGTCTTGAGAATTGTATAGTAAAACGTCTTTAAAACACACACACCAACTTCGTTCGCTGGTCGAGTTCATTCAACTGAGGAATGTACCGCGCGACTTCCTTTTTGTTATTCCAAAGCATGCCGTCGTGCAACATATACAACAGATGATGCGCGGAGTTTGTCTGACTGAGCAATCAATTTATGAAATATGAGACGAAGCCCAAGTTTAGCAGAGTTTTCGTCATGTGTGCTATTATAATAGGAAGCGCTGATTAATTACGTGTATATCAGCGCACAATTGGAGAATTTTTGTGTAAGTATACGTAATGTGAATATTATTATTGCTTGTCTCGTCACTGTTTAAAGGTAAAACCGTAATTTAATCCTATACTTACAACGTGCAAAGTAATAACGTTTATATATGAATGAGTGTTGGCTGGACAGTTCATTCACTTGTTGTCAAATGCATGGCGACCATTGAACCGCATGTGTAAACCTTCCCACAAGTGTCTTTTATGTTATTGTGCGGTTATTGTGCTGAGCAGCTCGTGACAATTGCTTGAACACTGCTGCAAATACACTTGCATTCGGCAGCGTGTTGTCATATGCAACTGACTCAATTCGATGAAAATACTATTATTGTTATACTAAAGTTCCTTAGAATTCCAATTCAACATCAAATATGCACACATATTATCGCATCTTCCGCAATATGTAGATTTTACGTCCATGACGACACCCATCGTGACGTCATTGTCGGCTTCGAGACACACACAAATTTCATTCATGTTTATGTTCGCTCTGCGCCCAACGGAGGTAAGCCGAACGCGATGGAACGATGTGAAACGAAACACTCGCCGACACTCTCGATTTCTCTCTGCACGCGTGCTCATTTTCCCTCTCGCTCGCCGCCGCCGATTGGGGGTGGTTGCGGGTGCGTGTCGTGTTGTTGGACCATATGATCGTTGCGTGGCGCGACGATGTGATTTCATGCAGAATTCGGACGCGTGGCGAGCGACCAGCGCGCAGTTTGGTTCTGTCGGGATTCGCGAACGGTCGGTTGAGGCAGACTCCGTCTCCGTGCGCTCCGCGTCCACGTTCGAGTGTATCTCGCGTCGCGAATTGTTCCGAAGCTAATTGAAAAGTGTGCGCCCAGCTCGTCGCGTGCGTGCGTAGAAATTGAAAACCGAAGCGGGCGTTTTGTGGGTGGCACACGGCTAAGCGTGTATGTTTTGCGCTGAACCGATTAGTTCATGCAGTCTAGTCAGTCTAGTGCGGCAGGATTCGGTGACCGCGTAGTGCGCTAGTCGCTGTCGAAGGTTTAGGCTTAAATGCGCTGCCAACGTGTCAGAATTATCTGCATCCAAAGCGGATTGGAGTTTAACGACTGCGAGATGTGCGTAATCATTTGTTATCGTGTGGCAGTGGGTTTCGTGTTGTGTGATACTACAATATACATACATATGGGCGGGTGTATGTGTGTGTGTGTGGGGGTTGAGTATTGTGCGAAAAGGAAAAGTTCCAGTGCTCGGGACAAGAACCATCTGCGGGGCAATAATATCTGCTAAATCGGGTTAGGTGCTTAACGCACGGAACGTGATGTGCTTGTGCTGCCATCATGGGTCGTATATGTAGTGTAACGAAAGTAATTATCATTTGCCATTGTGATGAAACAGATTGTCCGTCTCGACTAAAACCCCGACTAAAATGAAAAACAAAAACCGAATAACAGAAAACAACATTCACGTTCTGCATTCTATGAATTAACGCCAATTTAATTACAAAACGCAACCAAACTGCAACAATCGAATTAGACATTCGTCCCACGTGTTAGTTAAGCGCTTAAGTAATTGCAAATAAATAGACACAACACGACATGCACGTGCAATTATGCGTACATTTAGCTGCGAGCAGACACAATGAAGGCGGCCGTGAACTTAAGCAGCTTACTCTGTGGCAGTCGAGAGTAATCTGTGCGAGGTGATCGCGTGTTTTCAGTGTGTCTGTGTGCGTGTCTGTGCGAAAGCGTCTGTGTGGGTGTGTTTCAGCTGGAGTTAATGATGCTATGCGAACAACAAGTATTCGTATCTGATAATTATCGACGCACGTGAACTGTGAAAAGTCACATAGCAGCAGCAGCGGAGACGTGATGAGCATGCTCGAGCAATGAGCACCGGGGAGTAGATTTGCATGGGCGAGTACTGTGGAAACGGCGATGGACCCGATGGAATGAGAGTGTCTCTGACAAATCGTTTCGCTTAATTGTTATTTTTGCATTCAGCCTGCGTCTGCCGGTGAATGACCAGATAATTGCGGTCACTCCCATTGAATTGGACAGTGCGACTGAGGACGTCGTGGAAAATTGATAAAATGACTCGTACACAGTGAATAATAATTTTAAAAGTACATTCGTTAATCCTTGTTTAACACTGTCGACTTTAATATCCAAATGTCTAGTAGGCGGTGAAGGTTGTCATGATACTGACGCGTAATATCAGCTACAACTGCTGCATATTCATGGGGGTTGTTCTAGGATTAATTTTATTCATAAACACGTTTTTCGGTTTAACCAGGCGAGTAGAAAGTCGCGATGCCATACTCTCGTGCACACGCTCAGTTCCCGGTTGATGCATATTCGTAGGCATGCTTTATTCAAATGCATACTTCAGATTTAGTGGGCCATGCATTACGTAAATATACAGCATCAAACTTTATGAGCTTTTCATCGTCCGGTGAATCTGCATATTGCCCGAAGATCAGAATTCCATTGCACTACTTTGTTATGCGTGAGAGTGGCATTAGCTTTAATACAATGTGTTGAATGTGTGCATTATGTTGGTTTTCTCTCAAATGGGAATTATGTGTATCTTGTAGGTAATAGAGATGAAATTCACTTTGTAATCAGTTACAGAGTGAATTTCATTCCTGCATTGCTTAAACATTTGTTTGTGGTTCGTTTGCTTCTGTTATCTAAAGACTTCGCTTTGTGAACAAACATGCCGTTTCTTTGAAGCTTGGTACATTAAGTGTCGGGAAATGTATTTGAACCGAAAGCGCTTAACTATAGAACGCACGTTACTGACAAAACGATGGGAATAGGTATGTGAAAACAAGTGCCATCAATTTAGCGACACGACTGCCAGAAAAACACTCAGCTATTACCACCTCGTTTTTTTCTTCTTCGAAACACGTACAGCCAACTTCTTCACACACAATAACGTTCTGTGCTGCAGTGACACACAGCGGGACATCCACATCCACATGCCATCGGCATTAACGACGTGCAAGGTTCTATCGCTCTTCATTGTGTGTTTGGTATGAAAACAGTCTCGAGAATAATGCTTGTGCGAGAATTATAATTCCGGCCTATGTATGTGTCTCACGTGCGGACGGATGTTCGTATGTGTGAGTGTACTTTTGTTATTTAAACATATTTCTCACATACATTTAAGACCGACAATGTGATGTTCTAGTCGGGATTACATTTCACTGAGGCTACGACATATTTTTGTCATAATCCAACTGGTTGAAAATTACGCAGATTGTCTGAATACAACTGGTCGAAAAT
>JANTBZ010042428.1:0-12266 GCA_024741255.1 Exechia fusca
CGCATTGGCAAGAGTCCTTTTAGACGGGTATCTTTATTTTGCCCCTAGAATCACCAGCTAGACGCTCACTGTGATCCTTAACGACACGTGCGTGACCTCCCCTTGTCAGACAAATTTAAAGACCACATTATTTGATTTATTGACCGACGAAGTCAATATTTTCCATTTAAAACTAACTATAATTGGTTTGTTCAGTGTATGGAGAGTGAGAAGTGTAAAAAACACTAGAGTAGAAGCCCCTTAAATCGAACACATTATTTAAATATTGTATGCCGATTATATGGAGTGTCCGATTGAAAGTACAAAAACTTAAGTATTTCGATGAAAAATAACATAAACATCTAAAACTACCTTCGAGTTGGGTTTCACACAACATGTTCCAAATGGCATAAATCAGACTATCCCTTCTATTTTTCTTGTCAATTTTTAAATTTAGCGAGTGTCCAATTGAAGGGGCATCTATCCCCCTGAATACGCCTCTGCTACTCACATACGGCTGACATATTGCTCGATTTCGTACAACGTTCCTGGCCAGCCAGACATCGAACATTGCATATCGCCAATGAATTCACATTTCCGACAGAAAGTGCAGTCGCTGCAATTGTTCGGTGCCAATGTGTCGTTGACACGTTGAAATGTGTCCTATGCTGGCTGACAGCAGCAGCATATAACACGCAGCGTGAACGCATTTCGGATGCGGTGTCACGAATTTGGTGCAATTTATCTCAGGCGCGGTTGATTTATATTTGCGCATGCAATTTTGGTTGTACGCGCGATTAACAGAGCGCAGCAACATCCTAACACCGCATTATGCCAAATTGATATTCGATACGATCATCATTTGGTCCATATGTAGGTGAACGACGCAGGATGTGCTTGCGCAGCCAGCATCATTTCAATCCTAACAGAAAAAATCGAAACTGCACAGGCGCAAAAAATACACAATCGCGCTCCACGTGCGTGTTTGGATATAATAATAAAATCATAAATAATGATGCGTGAACATTGATCGTCGAGGGGCGATTGCGCGACTCATTCTCATTGTGAATTAATTGTTGGTGAATGGAAAAGGGCCGTGCCCGCAAAGAAAAGGCGGTCTGTTTGGTGTATTTTGTGCACGCACGCGAGAGGAGAGCACCACCAAACCAAACACCAACGATCACGCAATTCACAAAGCACCTCACCGAGCAATTGCATTCATTCATGTTTGAGCCTGAAGACAAGGGGCGGCGAAAACACTGAACACTTGTGTGCGTGTTTGTGCACCTTATCTCGACTAAAATATCGAATGTCATCATCATTTGTTGGTTGCTTTGGTGCGTGGCTGCAGACGCATACGCACATGCTCAATGCTCACTGATCTCACAAGAATTCAAATGGTGCGCGTAGCGGAATTCAGTGTCGTAATCCGATATGCGCAACACGCTTAGCGGACGCGAGCAAACTATTTTTCAGTCGCTCAATCAGTCAATGGGTTCCCAACAGAAGAAAAACGGATATACCACGATAATGACGATCGCATTGCGCAAACGATTCGCAGCTTCGCGCGGTCGCTTCGCATCGGCGGATCGTTAGCATCAAGTTCCAATTAACCGAGTGATCGATCTAGTGATCTGAATTGCACACCATCGGAAAAAATATAATAGGTACATTTGAACAGATAGGCGCCGCGTGCCGCGAAATTTCGATCTCAATCGATGGGCGTTGGATGGTGGATGGCAAGCCGACTCATCGTACATGCCCACAAACACTTGCGTACAGGGTCGTTCATGAGATCGAATATATTACATCTGGGAGGTTTGAAAGTATTCGAAAATGAATTGAATATAAGCCTTAATAGATGTTAGGCGGAGATCGTTTGAAAATATATTGATGAACCTTTCGTTATCATTGGTTTAGAGTTAGAGACGCATTAATGTTATTGTAGAAGACAAACTCTTTTTGACATTCCAGACACAAGTTACAGCCTCCACAATATGGAATTAGTATGTTTTGTGCGTAAAACGGTGTACTAAACGATGCCTGTGAAAATCTACTTTTCACATTGTATGAACAGATAAATTCCTCATAATTCACGATTTTTTTAAATTTGTATTGTACCTGATAGACACCCCAACACAATAGTAATGCCTATTTACCATTTCGTAAAATATAAGTATGTGATTTCTACTCGTGAAATCCTCAGACTACCGTCGGCAGGCCGAACGTACTACGAGGAAACGATTTACTGAAAATTGTTGGGGATTATAAATTATAATAGCTAACAACTAAAATATCTTGAGGGCAAGTCAAGATGTTCGAACTGGATTCCATAAAGTCAGGTATGTCTGAAGGCGTTCTGGTGCACTAGAGGGTTGAATATACTTTATGTAGGTATTGTATGCATAATGATCTGAATTTGATGCTAAATTATTTAAATTCAAATGCTTATATAGTTGTGTAGATGTAGACGATTAAACATTTAATTTTTTGAAAAATCAGGAACATATTTATTGACCCTATCCACACGTGTGTACACTATGCGATCATTCGTACCGATCACACCGCCGCCCGTCCCAACATCCAACATCCACAGCTCGTTCCGCTCGTTTATCGACGCAATCGATTGGCTTCAGCCGACGCCAAATCCGTTCCCGCGGTCCGATCGTCCAACACCCTGACGCTTCATTCGCTCCGCGGCATTGTTGGCATTACACTTCGACGACGGCGTCGGCGATGAAGACGTCGAACACTTCATCGGTCGTTGTCAGCACAACCTGCCGCAGTCCGACCGCAGCAACCGCTTGCACGTTTAGCGATCACGCGCCCGTATCGAATTCGCCTTCGGTGTGCGTGGAAAATTGAAATCCAATGAAGAGGTGCGCGTTTGTGGCGTTGTGACGGTAGCACATCACTGCACGCGGCGTATTTCTCTCCCAATTACACGCAACATCAGCTAACGTAAACACCACGCCACAGCACGTCGGAGGAAAAAACGACGCACTAATTTCCGACACATTACACACTCACCACACAACTATAAATTCGAAGCCACCGAATGGACAGGTGAATCATGAAACCAGCTAGCGTCCAAACTCGGCCGGTGCGTCGGCACCTCAACATTAAAATCGTAGCACGTTCAGCCGTCAGCATATTGCCGACCATCTCAACTACGCGCATGTCATTCTGGGCACTTTCACATATGATATGATAAGCTCGCTCGTTCGCCGTTGGCCGAAATAACGGCGACCTGCGTCCGACTAGAGCATCACGAAAAATGAAATATGCACACAATAAGATAGCAGCGCAGCAGCACTCCCAAACTGAGCATATCACATATCGTTTGGGTGACGGTTTTGTGGCGCTGCCGCCGCCCGCCCGCCCGTCATATAAAAGAGGACAGACGTTATCGCTGTCCGGCCCAATTCAATTAGCAGCGCGCGCGAGATGAAAGCATAGAGCCATCGTCGCAACATAAAGTCGACGTAGGCGAAAAAAGACAACGACGTCGTCGTCGTCGTCATAATATTTGGCACTCGGTGCTATCGTACGTGGCCCACACGCACTCGGCAAAGGTGGGCATATTTTCTGTCACATAGTTTTCCAACGAGTGAGTATGTATGCTCGCTCTGCCAACGGGTCGCTAATCCAGGGGAGACATTTTATGTCACTCGTTGAGCGCGATGCTGCTGCTGCTGCTGCTGCATGAATAATTGACTGACTGCACGACGACGAAGACAAAGTCGCACCAGCGTTTGCGTTTGCATGCGTCGCAAATTGTTCACCCATCAGCCCGAAATCAGACCGACCGACCGGATAGAGGACACACTACTCCAGCTGCAGGAAGACAGACAGGACAGCGCGTAAAGCCAGTCTCGCATGCCCCGACCGAAGAAGATTATATTGCCGCAAGCTGAGAAGTGCTTATGAGATTGCGGCGCATTAGTTTATTGCTGTATATGTTGTATGCACATTTGGAGTGGCCGTCGTGGTTTTATATGTTCATGCGTGTGGTTAGTGTGTGTGTGGGTGTGGGTATCACAGGACTGCGCGATGATGATGTTGTGAAACCCTTCTCATTTATTCAAGGCCGGTGTGAGCGAGCGCGACTTTGGCGCGACAGTCGCACACAGCACACACAGGTTTAATACCTTCGCTGGCAAAGCCAAAGACAATCACACCGCCAGACAAATATATGCATTCGGACACGGCTCTATACTACAAATAAATCCCATCCGGTGGGCTGAATAATAAATCACACACACACACAGACACACACTTCGCTGGCATGTGTAAAAGATTCTCCGAACCGACGTCGTCGGTCGTCGTCATTCTGGCATGGGGGTGGTTTTGTTGCGCCAAGACGACGACGAAGCGCATCTTGCATGTGCGTGAAGTGTGCGAAGTGTTTGCGAATGTGGGTTACCCGTCGGTCGGTTAACCGCTGGTGGTTTGCCGGCAGCCGATGCGGTTGTTCGGACTAGGACTTGTGTGTGTATTTGCTTTGGTTTGGTCTCGTGTGCACTTTCGCAGAGGAAAACAACTTTCAAAGAAAACGTGTGCACAGCGACGACGAAGACGACGACGACGACAAGCAAATATTTATTGCCTGTCCGGAGTCCAAATGCGCCCACGCGCGAACACCGGAGCACACACACTCACTGACGAGGGGAGCGTTAGTAGTTGATCGAACCAATAAAATGGCCGATTCAAGTGTTGACACTAAAGGCAAATTAAGGGTGGAAATGTCTACATTAACGGTGGAAAATTATATTACACTAGGCTAAGATTAAGTAGCGAAGAAAAGAGATGGACGATAAAAAATATTTCACAAGTCATGAGGACTTTCTCTGGAAAGTTGTAGAAACTTCCTTTCCAGCGATGAAAACCATCCATTGACCTATTTTTCGACTGTCTCGAATGTTTAGGAGTGTAAGCCGGGAAGTGTGTGTCCAAATGATGAGAATTAAAGTTGATTACAGCGTAGAATCGAAGTAATCGTTTTATTGACCACTTTGGCTGAATGCGCACTGAATTTTCAGATGCAAATTTTATTGAAAATCATATTTTTAGTGATTTCGAACACATGTTTGGCGTTTTTATAAATACAATTTGATAACATTGATATAATGTTGATAACGGCGGTGAGTTCTCGTAATCCAATACTTCGTGTTGATCCACAAACCACAAACCATCAAACGTGCCCAACGAAATCTGTTTAAAAACAGTTTTGAGCTTACACTACTCGTAACGATACACCAATACGCAAATTCGATATTGAACTGAGGGCCCATAGGATCGGACCGGTAAACTTCGTACTCGCCCTTCATTCGTACAAAGTGCGGAACAAAGACATCAGCCGGCTGCATCGCATTCCGGAAGTTATTCACCAGAGTTGAGAGATGGCCCATGCGGATGTGCGTGCTCGAGACGGTTACGCGCCGGTCACGCTTTGGTGAGGTTTCCAGGTCGAAATGGGCAACTGCATGCAAACCTAGGATACCCGAGGCACCGACACACCCCCGGATTGTCGCTCCAGTTCGCTCTCTCTCTGTTGAAGTGCACCGTCGTAAATCAGAAATCGCTTGCGCTCGCGAAACAATGCTGATATTTTCCAAAGCCGCGAAAAGTTGCGTTGATATCCCGCCGAGTTTTGTAATTCATGCATTGCACAAGTGGTGCACCTCTTGTACCAGATTAAGGTGTGTCCCGCCGTTGCTTCGAGCTCAGCTGCTCGCGGTTGTCATGAATTATTACTGTGCATCGTAGCGTCGCAACGAACATAAATTATTTCACACTTTAAGCGCGCATACGGTCATCTCGTTTAATTGATATTGACACCAACATGCACAAACAATTTACAGAAACGGCACGAAACGGCACCCTTCGTCTGACGCAAACCCACATTTAAAACAATCGTTCTCTCCCTCAACCTCCATCAACCACCCCCCACCCTTCAGAGCGTTGCGATCAGCCGGATTCCGGCGTGTGAGTGATGGTCGTGGTCGTCGTGCCACTTATTGGCACGCTAATTTCACGGTACCGCCAGCCATCCAGCGGATTCACAGATCGTTTTACACACGCACCAAACGCATTAAAGTGATTTTAATTACAGCAAGACGCAGAGCCCTTCGAACATCCATAATAGATTCGGCTGCTGCTGCATCCCTTCATGTGTTCAGCGGAAGCACTCAGCACGAGGTCGATTTATGCGTGCCGCCACCAAAGGTGACTTTGAGGACTTCGGTGCCCATCAAGTATGCATACACAGAGTGTGGCCTCTAAATCCGGACACAATTTCAATTAACATTACGGATAGCTTAAGAAATTTACCTCAATAGCAATATCGACGAAACGCAAAGTGCTCGCGCTGGGATTCCATCTACACGAATAATCCGAATATTTTATTGACATTGTATTATGAACTTGCAAAACAAAACGTGTTTGAAAAGTCCAACAATGTTTTTGAACCAACATTCATAAGAAGAATTTCGGTTATTCGAGCCCTTATATCAGATATTGCTGATTGTTTTGACTTTCAAGAGCCCATATATAAATTCGTGCGATCTTTTTCGTGTAGCGTTGTTGAAATACATAGTTCCTGTCACATTAGAAAATCTGAAATTTGTTCCATTGAGTGCTTTATTGAAGCAACGATAGCAGACACAAATCGTGACGCATTTTTAATGTCCGGCGGACGCTGCAGACTGAATATAGAGACATATACTCAAGCAAGTTTTGTGTGAATACGTTCTTCATGGTCGAACGTACAGTTCATAGAATAATGTTTGTTTACGCAATGGAAATAATGTTTAAAACCATACTTCATATATCCGGATTGTGAGGCCCAACCCTGTATTCGCTTCGGCTTCGTCGACGTCTTCGTCTTCGCACCTCTCTCCCACTTTCGCCCGCTAATTGCTAATCATTATTATGGTGGGAAAATCGCTGAACATCGCTGAACATCGCCTTGTCAACACAAACACGGCGCACTCGCACCTGAAAAATCCGCTGCTGCTGTCGTATCCCGTCGCCAATCTGACGACCTAATGTCAATCACGCGGCTGCCGGCACGTGCATAATGCAGACACGAGCAGGCGAGCAGGCGAGAGTTTTGCCGCCAGACTCTGGCACATTTGCTCAGGCGATGGCACAACGACGAAGACGGTGGAAAACTTTTCGACGGATAAATGTGGCCTACCGCAAGTCAATTATCGTGTCTTGAACGAGCGCGGGGTTTTTGCGCCGGATTTCATGCATGCCAGAAAGGATTGTGTCTGCGCTTGCGTGCTGGCCAAATCAGCCCCCCGACGTCGGGAATTCGCAGCACAATTCTACGCGCGATTCATAAGTGATGAGTTCAACCGCGTCGTTGGCTGAGGTAAAGATTTTTTGCGCTGATGTTCCGGGTTGGGGGGCAGAATAAACACATGTAGTTTATACACCAGAGAAGAGAATATGATATCACTAATATATTTTTCCGAATGAAAAACCAATCAAATAACAAATTATATGAATTATTAATTATATTAGTATGTTGGTGCTAGATTTGCCTTAAACACAGTTTAATGTGCTCTTTCGTCTGTAATTAGGTTGAAGATACTGAAACCCCTTTGGTGGACAGGCACAAAAATATCATGATTCAGCCGATCATTCTTTCGGCCGGTGGTTTGTTTCACCACGATCATATTTGTCGGCCTATTCATAACTGCAAAAGAGATGCGAGAGATTGGAAAAACACTCAACATTATCATTTTGAATCATGTCTATGCTCCAAGATTATCTTAATATAGAGCATGAGCAAATGGAGGGTTGTTCTTCCAGTCTACATTTTTTCTAAAACTATAGATGTTGCTTTTTCATTCAAACGAACAAAACCATTAGATACCAAGAAATATCATATCATACCTCTATCGTCTGGTTCCGCATGTTCTATTGATTTCGATAGCTATTTATAAAAATGGATATAACACATGTTTTTGAAAATGTTTTCAGGTTACAAATGAAGAAGCCATGCAAAACTTGCCCATGTATTTTGTAGAAATGTTCACAACCAGGTAGGATGCATTCTGTAAAATGCATACAATATCCAAATATGTTTATTTTAAAGGCAAAAAATGCGGATACAAAAATGCCCCGCCACAAAACATCCCAACCATACCTTACCTTCAATTTTACCCTGACCCTTGAGTTACCGAAATACGTGGAAGTTACCTGTCTGTTTATATAAATTCCTGTATAAACATGAAATTCTCTTTGAACCAAACCTTTTATTTTTTGTAATATTTTGACATTAGACGCGATACAATCTTTTATTTGAAACGATTTTATTTTGAGCAATCGGAGGAATAGCAAATGTTTAGTCCTTTCTTCTTAAGTCAGCACCATATCGCGAGTGCCAATTTCATATGCATCTACTTGGTATGTCTCAACCTAATGAAAAAACAAAACCTCGACGCATGCGTGCTGTTCGAGTGGTACTGTCTCTATTGCACATGGAATTGTGCATAAAGACACAAACTGTGCAGACACTCTCAGACACTCATTTCACGCCTGATTGCACTCGGGAACGCGGAATCCGACGGCATCGTCTCAACCACTTGCAAGGTGTGCGCACGCGTCAAACGTCCACACTCGAAACCGCATCGGACATAATTCGATGGCGCACACTCGCATATAGCATAATATTTGTTTAGTCATTTTCCGGGTCTTTGCTTACTCTATTGCTGTGTGTTTGCGATGATGTGACCATCGGTCTGCATATGCACGCATGCATATGCTTACGTTCGTTTTGGGGCGGGGAAGTGGCGGCGGCGGCGGAGATGCGGTTAAATCCAAGTCGAATGTGCGCCGATTAGCCGCACTGCTGTGAGTGAACATAATCCAATCTCGGACCCTTTTCACGCGCACCTGCACACACACTCGCTGTTTACACGCAGTTTAGCCAAGGTGTGTGTGGATGTGGATATAATGTTACACATTACACACAGTGCGTGTGTTCGGGTGTATTTCGACAGCTCGGACAGCGATTAACTTCGAGTAATTGTGTGTGTACACAAGATTAAGTTGTCAACGCTAATGCTGAGAGCTTTGTCGTTATTTTTTCCAGTCAGTCTCGTGAGGACGTGATGATATGGGACGTGTATCATAAAATGATCGTTGGCGGTGATGCGTGTGACACAAATGAAGAGCACTCTGCTCATTGCATTGCTGTGTGTGGTCACTGGTCACGTACCCCAATGGCCATAAGTTGCCATAAGTTGCCACAAATATTATCGTATGTGTGCGCAGTGGCATAGCCAGGATTTTCCGCTGAGGGGTTTTATGGCTCATCCTGCGTGGAATTCTTATTTGTTCATTTGTTGTGAACCATTATCCCTACATATTATTCGCGAATGTAGATTTTTTTTAAAATATATTCAGGCTGCTTACATTAATTTGAAAAAAATTTTACTAATGCCGGATTGAAGCTAAATCATTGACATTTTATGAGGCGATGAAAGAGCGTATAGCGACGAAGTCGACTTTTGGCATTACAATTTGTGGTTCGAATCCCCGACTACGACACCACAAATTTATCAACTGCGTCGTCACAACAGAGAACAGTGCAATGAGCAATCGACAGATTGCTATCCACAAAAATCAACTTGTTCTAAAGAGCAGAATGAAAATCACTCTACCCGTGTGCGAGTGGCTTAAAAGTTCTCACTCTTCCTGTCGCCAACGCCAACACTTGATAATAATAATGCCATGACGATTTTTGGGGAATATGATCAAATTTTTTCTTTTTCTCAAGTACCTCAGGGGTGTTTAACACCCGAAAAAACCACCCTGATACGCCCCTGTGTGTGCAAGTCATATACGTGCGCACACAGAAGGAGCTCCATTTTTTCAAGTGGCATATGGGGGAATAATTGTGTTATAAAAACCGGTCTGGATTTCTTATGCTCGCCACTGACCCACACACACATTACAAGACAGCAAGACAATGCTGCTGCTGCTGCTGCTGCTGATGGTGATGCGCGACGTGATCAGATCTCTACGCGGTCACGCGTTCAGTGTTTCACACACACGCCCGGGGCCGCATTTTATTGTCATCTCACAGTCGTATGTAGTGTGTCTCAGGTCTTATTGCGCGGGTACCGGTACCGGTTTTGGTCTTGGACTTGGGGCACATTCATTCAGTTATACCCTGGGTTTTTGGCATGATGATGTCAATGTCAGAACTAATGACGATATGCGCGATGCGCGCTATGCGAATGGATGCATGAAGAAGTACCAAGAGGGTTTTCTATGAATCTACACATGTTCATTCGCGTGGTGCTCTCGGGTTCTCATAAGCACCTGCACCGATTTGAAATTAGATAACAGCTTTGTCTAGTGTTTAGTGCTCCAATCCTGGAAATTGTGAATGAAGTCATCCGGTTGTGATGCGACCACCACAATGGATAATCCACCACCACAATAAACCCAGCCAAGGGTCAACGCGGGATATTTTGTGAGTATAATGTAACAATTGTAACACTCGAAGGCGAAGGTATACTAGATTATTATGAGATCAGCGCCCGATCGGATGTAGGATATAGTGCTAAAGTGTGATAAATATAATTATTTTTTGAGGTCATCTATACGTTGTTCAAAGAGACACTGAAAAGAGATTCAAATATACGGCCCGAAATTTTAAACCATGTACTGAAACCTTCTTGTTTCTCGTTCAGTAGGTACGTCTATCGGAAATGTTTTGAAAATTCCAATGAGGCAGTTTTATTGAATGAACATTCCTCTGTCGTATGAGATTATGAAAATGTCGCCCTAAGAATGATCTCATCGTTTGAATATGGAGACATTATTGCACTAATGAAACATACAATTCATTCTTTATACATTTTCAAATTCTGAAATAATTGTGCACAATTTCATTGTCTTTCATTTGAGTATACGCACATTGTTCTATGTCACTCCAGTGCAAAGATATGGCTTTTCAACCAAACATGAAAATCCGACTTTTGTATGGGGGAAAATATTTGAATTTACTATCCATTCAAAAAATCAGGAACTCATGTTTGGCTTAGAGACTATTACTATTCACTGGAGAGTCTTACAACAAAATGCGTATACTGAAATGGAAGACAATCAAATTGTGCACAAATAATTCATAATTTAATTTTCTATTTAAATTGATTTGGTGTTTCATTAGTGCAATAATATCTCCCTATACGAACGGAGAGGACTTTCTTAGGGCGTTCTAAGACACGAGTGAGACATTTTCATATTATTATATTCTAATACGATAGAATAATGTGCATTCAATAAAACTGCATCATTGGAATTTTCAAAACCTTACAGTATTCGTGAAACACGAGATAGAAGAATATTTCAGTACATGTTTTGAATGTTAAATTTCGGGTTGTATATTGTACTACATGGTTCACTAAGTCCCGGAAAATTTTGGCTATCTGCCTATAATGAGATTATGTAGAGGAACCGAAAAAGTTTTCATCAGAAAGTTTGTATTTTCATCACTTTTCCTGGGACTGGGACTTAGTGAACCATGTAGTATGTTTCCATTTCCGGCGACTGGTCGATTAATCAACCTGCAACTTTGGGATTTTCTACAGTCAAGCCATAGATAGGGATCATAAATAATTTTCCGATTGTGTTCTTGCCGTCAACTTATATTTAAAAAAAAAAATCGAGAGAAATCCGAACACGTCCGCTAGACGTGTGATAAGATTGGAGGTCAATTAATTTACATTATATTTATATTTGATTATATTTCCGATATAAGCTAGAAATAGAAAAGTGTCCAAAAAGAATTTGAGATCAGCTTTTTTTCAGGATTCATGCACTATCTTATTTTTCGTTCACCATCATTTTTTCATTTCCAGCTTATATGGCCGAAATGTTCGAGTCTCTATGTAAATCTGTACCAAAACAAGCCACCTGTAGTTTAAACTATATTTTAATTTCAACCCATTTTGGCCCAACGGTTATATGTTCCACTGGAAATGGTCGAATATTTATACATCAAATAAATAATTTGTGGCTTCAAAGTTTGCCTGGTTGCCTTTGGGTATACGAACAATTTCCCTAATGTTATTTTAATCTATTCAATGATTTTCAAAAGATGCAATTCCGATTCCGAAATATTCTGTCAATATTTCATTAATTCCACAACTGTTTGCCCCTCGCTGTCTCTCAGACGCATGCGTATGTGCGTACATGCGGACGCGCAGCTCCAACGTGCACTCGAACTTGCGGTCACGAATCCCGCGCTTTGCGGCCAC
>JANTBZ010042439.1:0-12254 GCA_024741255.1 Exechia fusca
TTATACCCTTTTTCGCATTTCCCTTTTTTTTCACTGTTTTTAGACAATTAAAATAAATATTGTTAGGCCTTTTTTTTGTAAAAAAAATCGCAAATAAGTTCGTTGTAAAAATTCGTAAATTTGTTCGCTATTTTTTCTAGAAATATTCAAAACAAGCGAATAATTTGCTTAATACGATAATTGCAAAGAGAACTATTTTACTTTTACTTGGTTTTAGACTATTTTTCACTGTTCATAGTGGCTAAAACGTAGTGGCTAAAACGTAAGGGCCCTAAAACGTACTTATTCCTTTTTCTACCCATTTTTTCATTTTTCAAAATCAGTAGTTGACATTTTTATATTTAATATGTATATGGAACACTCTGTGTGAAACCTTTTAAAGTTTTTCTAAGAGAGGGCGTAATACACGTTGACTGCATGTGAGCACTCAAAAACTGTTATTAAAGTTGTCATCAAAATGCATATTTTCTCAAAATATTTTCACAAATTTGTCTGGAAAAATAGAAAACACAAAATGCGGAATTGCATTGTCAAGTCAAAGTTCTTTTAAGGCCCTTAAGTTCCGGGTCTTAATCATCAGATGCGAGAGTATTGCGAATCTTCGTGTCTGCATCGATATTCGAATTACGTGTGAAGCTGCACTCGTAGCACTTTTCACTGTAACGTAGCTCAATTTTCGGGATATTGATAACTTTTGGTGTGTGTGCATGATCATATTGTTAATTTTAAATTATTCTCATCGGACAAGTCGACGATAAACGAAAACGAAACCCAGTTTTGCCCGCAAGGTTTCTTCTGCACCGGGAAAAATATAATTTATTGTGTTAATATCGGTTCCATATCCTTTGCTCGAGCGTACGCAAATGATTTTCCTTTTGGCGGCGCCACAAAGAATCGCCCTCTATTGTGTGCATTCTTTTCTTTGTATTCAGCGCCGGGTTTTTGCCCCCTTCCTTTCACCGCGCGCGTATGTAGGTTTTTGGTTGAAAGAAGTTACACATTACATGTAGATGTATATTGACTTAACTGGCAACTGCTGGTGTGTGCATGCATTTGGAGCTGCTGAATGCCCGAAAACTTTCCTATTCTTTTGTAACCGCACGCACGCTTCTTCTGTGATACTGCTACCTACCACCGCATATTAGCAATATAACCGTTTTGTGCAAATGTTCGCCGACTGGCTTCGTAGATTCCATGAATGTTATGATTGCGCCGCAGGGGGCCGCAGAGGACATGAAAAGAACTCGCGCCGCCGAACATGATTGCACGCCCGGAAATGGAACATGAGCGGAGTTACTTATTTCGCATGAATTCGGGAACAAATGTGCGGAACGTTTTGCATAAAGTGTAGCGCATAACAATATTATGTTGTACTGTGTAACTGATATTGAAACATAAATTAATTACA
This sequence comes from Exechia fusca, assembly GCA_024741255.1. Taxonomy (NCBI): domain Eukaryota; kingdom Metazoa; phylum Arthropoda; class Insecta; order Diptera; family Mycetophilidae; genus Exechia; species Exechia fusca. Next base: position 1,409 of record JANTBZ010042439.1, read on the forward strand.
TTTCAAAGCGAAACCTGTACGACAAAGATCGCGCTTTCGAACACTTGACGACGTAGTTTGCGAATAATATCTGTACTGCTTCAGAACATCTCTTCACTAAACTGCGTTTATCAATTTCGCTTTGATGCTAATCGCTTTTGCAAACAATATACATACATATGCGCAGCCCCCGGATGTCTCATCTGGCAATCGGCGGACGTCGTTGCTGGCAACACGTGTACCGCATCATCTCGATCGTTTGGGCGACACCAAATTGGCTGCCATGCAGTCACAGTGCGTGTGACAATGTTGCTCTGCTGCTGGACCGATTGCGATGTACCCACGCACTCCGCACGCAAAACAATATCAATTTGTGTCTGGTGCTCTCAGCCCGGTGATGTACTTTGGCACGTGTGTCAATGAGATGCGGGTGCCGTTGGTGAGGGAATGGGCGACGTAAACATTAGATTGGCTTCCGCAAAGTTGAGCGCAAGATGCGTTTCCGCCCCATTCCAAGCACTCCGTTAAAAGGTAACGCGCGCGTGAGCGGGCACATCTCGCCCCTTGGAGCATAAAGCATAGAGGGTGCCTTGGTACCTTGTTTGGGCACTCGCTGAATATTGAAATTGTTAACAAATATTGAAGGAATAGTCCGATTTTGCCTCAGTTTTGCTACCCTTTATGTCACCATTTAGATGCGCGCTGCTGGATTTCGATCGGTCTAAATTTTCAGTGCAGTTTTCGTAATTTATTTTGATTTTACTCGTTATTTTTGGAACCAATGGGCTCCTAGTTGCAACTTGTTTTCCTCCTTCTTCTTTGCATATTTCAACGCTGCCAGTCTTGTTGATATGAGATATTTTTCGATTGGTCATCATTCTGTTCATTTTGAGGGTATTTAGACGGAACAATGCTGAACTTCTATTCGGCATAGAGCAATACGCTTTTGGAGTCTTACTAAAAATACTATGCTCTACGCTCTGTCGAATCTTCACCTTGCTAACTTCGATCGTTTGTGAAATACATCATATGAAAACTATTTAACACCCATTCTGACGCGGGGTGCAGTATGATAATACAAAATTGTCAACATTTAAAGTAAAGTCGCGACGAATGTTGCATTTTAAATGTGTATTCCATAGTCTATAGGTAATTTTCATTTAGCGAAATATGACGGAAAAGTAATAATACAAACACAACGTACTCAGTAATTTCATTAGCGCGTTGACACCTAGTTTTTAACCTCTTTGATCGATATGCATAATTATTGTATTCAGTGAATATAAGCACGAACAATTATATGATAAGTTGAGTCTCGGAAAGTAAAAACAAAGCCTGACCCAGTTATTGGATATCCAGGAGCGCGCTAGTTTTTATCCCACTTCAATCCTCTTCCACATAAAAGTTAAGCCGCTTCAAAGTCAAACTAACTCATCCGTATCCGCCGTGCGCGCAGATCAAGGATGTGACGCGCAACATCAAGAAAGCGGTCGTCGCCGCCAGTCTCGACGAAATCAAACTCAAGTCTGCCGAAAAGTTCGACAAAGCCGACACACCGCCGACCATCCATCTGGACTCCGATGGCACGGAAATCGATGACGAGGACTATTTCCAGACGCTGGAAGCGAACGCCGAACTGATTGCGGTCTTTCCGGGCGAACAGTGGATGGACGTAAGTGTGGACGAGACGCAAGAACACACACACACACACACACCGGCACACACCGGAAATGGTTGGGTCACAAAGAATATACATTCTGCCTGAACTTTATGAACAAACCCATTTGATGTCTAATGAGATAATGCACTTCCGCCCATTTGCGCATCCGCCCATGCAGCCCACTCACTACGTGACCATCACCACGCGCCGCGAGTCCAAGGACTACACGGACGGCGAGGCGGGCGGTCCGGACGTCGAGCGCGTCCACCTGAAGAAGATTGTCGGCCAGCTGCGCAACAATCTGTGCAACGTGTCCGTTTTGAGTGACCCCGATCTGGAGATGCTGTCGAATATGGATCCGAATTCGCTGGCCGACATCACCGGCAAGGAGTTCGTGGAGCAGCTGAAGGAAGTCTCAGGCAGGTCAGAGAAGGAGGGATTTGGCGAGCGGCGACGAGCCGGCAACGCACACACATTCGAGCATATATTGGGCACACGCTGATATGGAGCGTTTGGCTGTGCGAATGTGCGGTGGTTGTTGGGTTGGGTTTGGTTGCTGGATTCTCCTTCGGATATGGACGAATGTGTTTCGATGTTGTGTGTTCTAAAACGTTGTTATTTTCCTAATTTTGGCTGGTTTTCATCTATCATTTTCTGATATGATTTTTGGCTTTGCGTCACAAGGCATGAACGAAATCGTGCTTCGTTTTCCGAACCCTTGCACAACCTTCCCCAACAACCCATGTGTGCTTTTATTTTGTAGTGTAATATTTTCTTTGTCTCTGTTCGCAGATTGCAGAAAAGTGAATTCTAAAACATGAAAATGAAACATAGAACGGTATCCGTTAGTCAGATTGACATCAGTTTTCTGAAGTATAGTTTCAGTTCTTTGATAATTAGATTCCGGTTGACTGAAGAAACACTGGATATTATTACTATTGCTTATTCTTATTACACACGCTATTTTGTTATTTTGTCAGTTATTTTATATTCAAATAAATGACAACGATACAAAATATGCTATGCTTCTGGTATTGTATGTAAAATTTACTCGAATTCTTCAGTACGTAATTTCATTTTACAATAAAAAATTTATCAAAATCATCATTTGATCACAGATGAATGAGTAAAATCCCCATATTATGTAACGTGTTTTATATAATTTGTAATTGACCCATTATTCCGTCTGAATCTCAGCCTTCAATTAGTCGTGCAAACAATTGGCCAAAGCACCGCATAACAATCCATTTGTCTGGTTTCCCTTTCGCCCGCCCACCCGCAGAATCCTGCATGAAAAACGAGAGGCTTCTGACGCAATTGAGCTGCTAAAGCTGTTCGCCCGTCATCACGACCTCTCCATCGACATGCAGCAGTCGAGGCGCACGTGCGCGCACGCTCCGGTCCTGATTGCCACCACCACCGCCGAATCGACAGAATCCTCTTCATTTTCATCGTCATCATCGTCATCGTCGGCTGCGTCCCAATTGCAGGTGTCACAGCCGGACACCGGCGTCAACGCCGCCTCGGACAAGTCGGCTCCACAGTAAACATTTGAAAATTCACTGCTCGCCAGTTGCCAATTGTCTCGGGATTTTTCAGCGGAAACGGTATGCCCTTTGCGACGATTTGTGATTTTGTTTTCGCTGCTCCTTATTCCCCTAAGTGATCCAATTACATTGGTTGTCACGAACAGTGCGCGCAGCGAAGTTTCCACAAACACACAGCATCAGTACCTCTCAGCATGAGAGTGGTTTGTTCGAAGAAGAAATGTGAGTGCATCCGAGTGGGATTATCTCCTTGCTCCAACGGAAAAATCGGAGCATTGAGTACTGTTGTGAGTTGTGGGGTTTAAGTGCGTCGTTGCTATTCGGACGAATTATATTGGTCGTATTCGAGGAGAAAGAGTTTGATTTCTTAACGAGAATAGTCCACGTGTGTCGGTGTTCGTATTCATTCAAATCATTTAGTATTTCTTCGGATTGTATTGAATTCCGAAAGTCGAGCTCATGTACTCATGTACATATTTGTGTTATTTCAACATATTTCAACATAAGCGCATTAATGCTATTTCCGTTTCCGAAATACATAGCTCACACTCACGAATCTATGACACACCTTGCCATTTCGTCAGTATTTAGTTTGAAGTTTCGATGCAAGTCCTTTCTCCGAATTCCCCAACCCGAACTTTTGCGTTGACGCAGCGCGTTTGCGACCCGCAGTTTTCTATTGTACACAGCGGGCGAGCGCGCGTGCGATTGAAATTTCAGCGATGACATCGCTTCGATGAAAGCAAACGCGATTTGTGTGTAGGAGGAGGATGCGAAATGCAAGCGACGAACACACTCAGCCAATATGCGTACACGCTGTCTGACAAAAGCGCCCATTGGCACGCGTGTTGGCTGGGTGGCTGGTTGGCCTGCTTTTGACACGGGCGACGGATTTTATTATTCATATAAATCATGAGATCCGGCGACAATGCGGACGAAGCTGCTTTCGGTGAGCTGCAGTTTCGGGCACAATTGTGCATTGTGTTCGTAGTTTGAAGACGAAGCATATAATATTCAAAATGCGAAAATACATTCACATACACTTCAACACGATATACAACATTATAGCACTAAAAGACAAACATTATACTCTCGAACCCTACTGAACGTAACGGATAGATAACAGAGATCTGCGAATCTCATACACGATTAACCGAGAAACAGGAAACCGCGAAGCCGTTGTTGGGGGGAAATTAGCGCGTTGGCACACAAGGACGTACGTAAATGTATACAGAAAATAAACAGGTTGTTAGAGAGTGCATACCACACAATTATGTTGTTAGACGGAAACGATGTAATTACGCGTAGAATTGTTATTATGTATCTAATAGATGAGTAGTGAAGAAGTTCAGTAGTATGAGTGAGTGACGGATTTATCAAATTAATATCGACATCGAACAGCGCGCGCGGTGGTTTCGCATTGAGTTGGAAGTGGATCGGAATTACACATTGACACACACACATATTCATGATATTTGTAAAGATAAAAACCCCCAAATAATTGCAACTGTGACTTCCTCCGAAAGCAGCCGCTACAACCGTTTTTGGTCCCCGTAAATATTGAATCATATACACTCCTATTATAACTTGATATTAGTATAATAATCTCGTATTGGTTCGAATACAAACAACGTACCAATAAATGATTCAAATGCAAGATCCCCACACAAGTGTCTCCCCCATACCATAGATACGTTTTGGATTAATTGTATGAACACGTTCATTTTATGAATATGAACAACTTGTAATCGGAATAATTAAATAATGTATCCTGCCTAGCCAAAATACACGACAAACACACACACACACACCCACATTCTTATACCCCCGGTCATTCACGTACGCAGTTTGCCAGAACGAATCAAGTTTATTAGATATGTTAGATATTAACATTTATATAACGTTTCAATTGCATGTTCACGAACAATTTTAAATCAATTAGGTAAAATCAAAATACTAGCTATGGATGATTAATAATAATTCGCGTACACACACCCACACACAAATTTGCATATTATCACATGGATTTACCACAGATTCTCGCACATGCAATTTTAAATTCCAGTGCATAATCTTGTGTGCACATACAGCAACCACCACCATAAATATTTCAGCACATGCAAGCACGTGTGTGCGCAGAGTCGATCGATTTTGTGAGTGGAGTAATGCGTAACACACGCACACCAGCATTTTGCACCCAACGCAGGCGCATTGCGTTTATTGCGCCAATTTTTAAACATAGTGCATATTTTCTTATCGTATATTTAAACTAGTGTCAGGCCGCGTTCAGCACCGTTATGATCCGTACAGAAACCCGTATAGAAACATGTATTTTTATTCCGCAACGAACACATTCAATTTCTTATGAATAATATAATATGTTTATTTCATGAAATTTTCATTCATTGTGAACACACAATCACATAAAACTACTCGTGCACACAATTATTGTAACAATATTATTCATTTGTACGCAGTCTCGTCTCGCACGCAAGTCTGGTTCAATATCTAATCTAGGAGTGTTCTCTGGCATTCATAGAATGTGTACTCTATACTGAACCATTATTCATATAATCATTAATAAAGAAACGACATTGAATGAATGAACCAATTACGGGGAAGTTTTGTTTCTCTTTGGATATTCGTAAACTGATATTGATGCTAATTGAATCCGATGCAAATCGATATTGAATTCGTGCATGTATAACACTGAACTGAGAGGCAATCTGTTATGCATTGAAAGCATGCACGTGTTATTCGATCAGGATACTGTTCTCCAATCGAGTGCGGATCGGATACATGCATATGGTATTCTTTGATTCAATTTTCATCGAACAGTTTGTGATACGATGCCGTAAATTGGGTAGAGAATTTGTACAAACAAGTTATAATGATTTATGTCGTATATTAGTGTAGTTACAATTTATTCATTAATCCCAGTGTGGATTTGCAGCTTGTTGCTACACATCCTAGCAGCGAGATGCACTCTGACATTTTTGTGCCCAACACAAAAAACACACCACACACGTCCGCATCATTTTGTGCCTAGCGGTTTACTGCTGCTTGGCTGCACCATCATGAGGTTGTTGCATAATGCGGATGTCGTTACGTGTGTGTTCGCTTGTTTTGAGCACCTGCGGACAACATGACCCCAACCATGTGGGGTCATGAAAACGGCTCCATATACTCGGCTGACTAGAAATAGTGTAGTGCAAGCAAGATGCCAGCAGTCACTTGAAACCGCTGAGGTGGTCGTGAAAAGGGATTGCATAGGGGTGGAATGTTATTTCGAATTATTGGTGGTTTTGAAATTGTATTTATTATTTATTTAGGACCATTCTCCAAAACGTTTCGTTTTTGATGGAGCACTATGTTAAGCTGTTCATTTCGAAATATTGCTATCTAATACTTACGGAAAGGCATACAAAAATCCATTAATAAGTTAACAAATCACAGTTTATACAGATTTAGAGCCAAATGCGATACAATCAGATAAGTTACTGATCTTGTATGGGTATTCTACAAAGACAATGTACTAATAGGTCTCTTGTTATAATGACTATGTTAATAAAGGCCCGGTTTCATGCACATTTTGTAAAACTCACAATGTAACAAAAAAACGATGTAAATTTAATCACATTTGACTTAAATATTTGAAAATGGTTATTTTGACCATTAATATGAACTGAACACAGGCGCATCAAAGATAAGGAGTGCGCCTGAAAAAAACGCATAACGTTTCTACTAACGCTCGTTAAATACTTGGATTAAATGAATAATTTTGTCATCAAAGTGATCGTAAGAACCTAATTTATATTTGACATGTGAAAATGTAAGTAAAAAATATATGCTAGTATCACAATCACATCAAAATGTAAAACCGTCAACGGACAAACTATTGATAATTCGCGGTGGATTCGTCCGATCCTTGCCGATAAATCAGTGGTGTATTTCTGGCCAATGGAACGATATCGAGCTCTAGTAAAAGTCGACAAATTCTCAATGCCAAAAACATTGATTTAGATTTAGAAAAACAAGGTATTGTATCAGCGAGGAAAGATACCATAAAAAAGCTCGATACTTTTGTCAAAATCGATTTTTGAATGTTGTGTTGTTCTGTTGAATGGACTAGTAATCATAAAAAGAATAACATTTTATATTCCGTTTCATTTTTAAAGATTGCTGAACAAGTTCATGAGTTATTGACATTGACAGTTATGCGTTTTATCAGGCGCACTCCTTACATCATATATGCTAGTTAACATATTAATGGAACCGACTGTATATCGTTTCAAATCCATGTGCAAACCGTTTTCATCCTGACCGGAGTCGAATTCACAAACTTTCTAGCGACTCTCGGAAAACCTCACTAATTCTCTAAACTTTCCATCCCTAGAGTGGTTAAGTATGCGGTGCACATTGCACCGACACATGAGTGTGTGTCGTTCGGAGTACCGCACATTATAGCGCATAATAGTGTAACCACATTCTGACGTCTGACGACGAGCAGGCAGAACGAAGCGCATATGCGTGTGGTGCAATTTATGGTCAATGCCAACTGGAAATGCACACCGAGCCTTTTCAGAAGCTCGTTATTAAACGTCAGCTCGCATAATTTGAAAATTATGATACTATTGAATGCCGACGCGGATGCTCCTCGGCAATACTCCAGCAGGGCGTGCACTCTCCAATTAGTGCGCACGGGCGCTGATGACGGTGAAACATATTTCATTACTTGTTTTCATTAAATCTCGTTTAATACACTTTGCTCGCCGCTCGTAATAAGCGATACAGAGCGAGATCAGCGGCGTTCCGCATCATATATCATCCTGGCAAAACTAATTTGAATTTCGCATGCCACACCGCAAACTGATCTCTGCGCCACCCATTGCATTGGGCCCTATGCGTCCCCTTCCGCCGTGACCTTTGACACTGCATAATGGATGTTTGAGGCGCCGCCAAAACAAAACAAAACCATACCCAACACCGCATGCCGGTCACCATGACCAAAACAACACGAACGTCAGCACCACCACTGCTGCCTGATGCTGCCTGATGCTACACGCCACACACATCGCTCGGATGCACCGATGCGCGCACACAGCGGTGCACCACACGAACGTGCGCGCATGGTGAAATTGCAACGCGAACTTACATCGGGCGAGGGCTGCGGGCTTTTGGAATGTATCGTTTGTGGATTGAGTATTTTTGTCTAAATTCAAATTAAATTATTTCTGTCTAAATTCATCATTTCGGAATACAATAACTAGATCAGACCGGTGAAAAATCAGGTAGAAGTAAGAATTCCCGGTAAGTCAGGTAAAAGATCGTACTTTTAAAAGGTCAGAAGGGATATATTATGATAATAACCGGTTTGGCCTATAAGAAACGATTTAGTCGACGTTTTTGTTCAATTTGTCTAGGGTTGTTCTTTTCATAAAAATGTATGTATTCCCAAATTACATAGACAAAATCATAGCATAGATTTGATTTTCGGTAAAACTGACTCATTTGTACGACCACTTTGAAAGTCCTGGAATAAATGTATGATAGTTGATTTTTTAGACCATTTGAGCCACAATACTTATCAAACAACTTGTTTGTTTTTTCACCATGAAGAGAATTTCAACCTTTATTCGCGATTTTTCGACTAATTAGCTCCATGATAGTGTTATTTAAGTACTGACAACATTCTTTGATAAATAATTGATATTATAGACCGATATAAATGTATTTCAAGCCCTTAGATTATTTTAAGGGCAAAATTGAATCTCGGTTTCAAATTTGATTACATATTATGAAGTCAAACTACACGAAAAAACGCATCAAGAATATTAATAATAGGAATTTAAATTATTATTCATGAAAATATTAACTCTTTGAATTCTCACGAAAAAATGTTATGCTGAGAAATGCGCGAGATTTATATCGGATCTATCGGATGTCCATAATTCGACATTGGAAGTATAAATTGCATCAATTCCATCATGTCCTTCTATCATATGATTGCTAGAATCGGAAACAAAAATGTCAGTAATCCATGGAATTTGAACACCATTAAATTTGAACTTACGGACGCTTCTCATGTTAATCGCGTACAATTGACAGTATGTCTCTCTGATAGCGTTCGCAGTCGGGGTGAATGATACTTGGTCGACGACATTCGCTGTAAACGGTGAATTTATTCAGTAATCGTCGAATTAGGGAAGAAAAAACAATTATCGTATCGATAATAATTGTTGGCCGATAAATATAGGAAACGATATCAGCTAAATGAGCGATATTATCGATAATACCGATAACGATAATATCAGACTGCAATCCCTAGTCCATATCTTAATAAGCACTTGATGTTGACGTTCTTTATGTGTCCGACCGGAGATTTAACTAAAATATTTCTGGGAACGGTTTAAATTTTTAGGTATGCACATTTTAGAATTGACGAAATTGAATCTCAATCAATGTTGATCGTCTACAGCTAAGTTTAATCCCATTTGAACGTTCAAGCTCTCAATTAGTGTTTCAAATGTGTTGGTATTTTAGTTATTGACCATCAAACAACTAACAAATATTATTGTTTATAAATCATATCCACAATCGACATGACATGTTCGTCCTATCGTTAGTTAATGTATCAAAATGCGTTTTAATACATTAATTAAATGTGTCAACCCGAAAATGTTGAAGAGCCGCAAGCAGAACGACAATTAAACAAAGAACTACAAATCACGTCACTAACAATTACTAGCATTGAGAACAAAATCAGTAGTACCCTAATTACATCGTCAACTCAGACACACCCACACACACACCAGACTATACACGCGGAACATCCCCACTGTGTGTGAGCGACGATACGCTCGGGCACCGGAGCGCCCATGCATTATCATCATCATTTTCTCGGTTGTGAGGCGGCGCACCGCCATCAAACCGCCGCATATGTCCCACATGCATACACACAACACACACACACACACGATACATGCGCGGAGACGCCTCAGCGCACGAGCGCATCCGCCAGTATCCACTTCCTCGTGACGTCACAACACAACACAACACGAAACACGACCATCAGCGCCAGCGCCCAAACGACCGGCCGCCATGCACGCCATACGATAATAATACGGCAATCGTGTGGCGGAGCACGTGTGCGTGCATGTGTGTATGTGTTTGTGTGGCATGAGAACATTTTCCGCCGCCCTTGAACTTCGGCATCGGTGCAATGGTGGTGGCCACAAACGCCAATTTGCGTCTGGGAGTGCGAGCGTGATGAATGTGGTCGCATCTGTGCGAAGCGCATACTAACAGGCAGTCCGGAAAGTCCATGTCGTTTGGTAGAAGGATACATTTTTTAAATGAAATTATTTATGAATATTCAACGTATGTGCGAAGTACATATGTATGATATATGTATGTATATCTTTCAAACGAGTCAAAACTAACTATAGGGTTGGTATGGTTCGTGCGATATTTCATTTTGATTGAAGCAAATGTTGGTATTGCGAAGGAATTGAAAACATAGTTTTTCGTGTCTTTGTAAAACACATTTTTTATGGTCAAATTTGGCCAGAGTCGAACCATGCCATAAAAAAATCGCGATTTTATTTTTTCTCAATATTCCTTACTAGCCATTTGAACGTGGCAGTGACAAACTAAATCC
>JANTBZ010042450.1:0-12247 GCA_024741255.1 Exechia fusca
GGGAATTAGTAATCTTTAGCTTCAAATCTTATCTATTTCCGATATTATTTGGTTGAGTTATCAAGGTTTTCGTCAGTAACTAACTGACACATTTAGGCGTCGATGGCATGTGCGGAGTTTTGGAAAACAATTTCGATTTTTATTTTCGGCTTGAGAAGAACCTGGACCACACGTAATACAATTCTAGAATTAATAGAATGTTGCTATAAATTGATCTTCCGCTCGAGTTCATTGAATATTGAATAATTCAAGGTCTTAGGGCGAAGTCGAAACGAGTTGTCTGAGAGAAAACACTTGTTTTAAAATTCTTGCACGATCGTGGCGTCGTTTTCACATGTTCCTCCAACATGAGAATAATCTAAGGGGTTTAAAGTTAGCTATCTATAAAATGTATTCCGTACGTTCAATAAAAAGGTCTTTAGAACATTTAAAACAAAAAGTGGCCACCACAAAAAGGGCCATCTTTGAAAAATATTTCTTTCGCGAGTCTGCTGGAAAATTCATTTTTCATGTTACCATTGACAATAGCAGGTAGCATCAAACTAGGCCAGTTGATGTAAGGTCCAATGATGCCAACAAGATTGTTGATGTCATAGGAACTATTTTCAAGGGTATATATTATCAGAATGGCTCTGCCTAATCCAGATATAGGAAAAAAATTCCTCTCAAATCATCCTGAAGGTGAACATGTCCTCTTGAAAGCACGAAAACAAGAACTAATCGAAAATCGGCTGAAGTTCCGATACACGTAGACACACGTCGATCGTGCAGCGCAACGTTCGTTATTATCAATACATCGAGCCATAAAAGGCAAAAAATGGGTGTAATGAATAAACGGGATGAAATTAATATAATTTCATACCTTCGATTCCTGTAGGATGAACTTTGTTTCACAATGAACGGCATAGCTTTCAGAATACTTGAAATCAAATGTGATGAACATTTTAAATTCCTCTCTTAAAAGTTGGCACTGTTTGAAAATCTTATCAATTTGAAATTGGTTGCACCAAAACTAAGATTTTCCCGGGACTTAATGAACCATTTAGTACTCGCGCATATTCGCGCATACCGGGGGTAATGAAAATGCAAAACACACACTCGGCACACACACACACACGCGACGCGCGGCTGGAACGATTCGGAACGGTTGCGGTTTTTGCACGCACTGTGGGGCATAAAATAGCCCGTTAAACCGTTTCGTCGATGCGTGCATGCGTGCCACATGCGTGTGCCGTTCTCGTGCATGCATCCGGATAATGCTCGCAAATGCGCGCGCGAACGTAAAGCACAACCGAGCCGAGTATAGTAGTATAATCTTTGGCGCGCATTCGGACGCCAAACATATTTACGCGTGCACACACACACACACACACGCGGAAAAGGTGCAAAGTAAATGCCGGGACCGAAATGTGCGTGTGTGTGTGTGTTCCAGATTCCTGGCGTACATATTATATTGATAAATAAATGGACGTTTTGACGTTGTGCGATGTGCTCAGGTTATTTATTATTATTTGTGCCCAGTTGCCCAGCGTACGCTCGGGCTCAGGCGCAAATTCGCATATGAATCGAGAGTGTGTGTGCGGTGTGAGTGTGTTTGTGCATGGACGCTTGGACGGCACATGTTTTGCGTACGCACATCTTTATCAAAATAGCGTTACATAATTTATAGTGTACATTGCGTTTGAGGCGGCGGCGGCGTCGGCCACATCGGTATAATGTGCGGCAAACACACACACACACTCACACACAGACACTACTTATTCACATATATCACAAATACGAGAATCAACCAGCGCACCGGTACAAACGCGCACACGCGCGCGGGCGCTGGATGATTTGTGTCGAAGCGGCGGCTATGAGTGGGAAAATCTCGTTCTGTGTGAGCGCACCAGGCGAACAGTTCCGCGTTCTTGTCGCTCAGCTAAGAGATAAAGCACAAAAATGTGCGGCATAAATAACATAATAATTTGAAATAAAATTATGCATATCTGCTGCATACTGTCCGTCAACATTCCAAACGATAGGAGGTGTCTGGAAACTAGCATTCATATCAGCATAACTTTTAGAACATAAATATAATACCAGTATGGAAATTTACCGTGTCATTTCTGATCTCACTTCTACATCGTGACCTATATTTTATTCGGCCACAACATGCAATCATCAAATCCAGTGATTATGATGCCCTGAATTCAGCATAATTCAACAGAACTGTATCAGCCGCTGGGCTCAAATGTGATAGATCCCATTCGGTAACACCCAGTAAATGAGTCTCGACGTGCGCGTCCCTGAATTCCAACTCCAATTTGTCTCTACCCAGTGGCATAAAACTGCAGCGTCTATCGCAAATGCGCATCCGACTTTATGGTATACCCACTCAAACCGTGCTCCATCTGTGCGCTGCAAATGCGGGCTGCATAACATGTGGCAAACGAGCAGCATTCACCGGACATATGCGATCGTTTGTGTATGCTACCCCAAGTGGGGCATACTGCCATTTATGCTGCCAAAATGCTGCGCTGAACGCTGAACAATACGCGAAGGTATATTGCAATAAAATCGATTACCGTACCGTACGTTTAATGCTGCGGTTCGGGTTCGTTTCGAGAACATGCATACTTTGCACATGTAAACATATCCCGGTAGCAGGTGATTGTGATCAGGTGCGCGACATCTATTTGTTTCTGTCGTTGTGTGGTTGGTTAGAGGTGCAAGTGACATGGCTCGCAGTTGTGCGCGACCGTTTTGCGCACCAACTCAAATGTGAGCGCAACAGTAAATGAATAAATGACCATGCACCGGCAAGATTGTGTTGAACATGCGTGTAACATGTTGTGCATGCGGTATCACGCACGCACACACACATACCGCGAGTCGACACGGCGGCAACGCGGCGATAAGACACAAAGTCGTACTTGCGAAACACAATTTATTGAAACGAGCACAACATTACCGGCGTGATTTCTATCGTTTCTTCATGCTCCCCGCATAGAATACACTATACATCGATATGTTTAAATTCTTCGGCAAGTGCCTGACCATTCTCGAATCGGTGTGTGTGTGTGTGTGTGTGTGCAGAATGGGTGTGCACATTTTCTGGAAATGTCTGAAAACAGGATTATTATTGCTATTACCTGCTATCAACAATATTATCGGTATATTTCATGCGCACGAGCGACCTGCCAACCACCACACACGTTTACACGCACACTCGCACACACCGACACGATTGAATCGAACGCTCGCTCGCGCTGCTGCAAACATGCACACTCTGCGCATAGACGCTGTGTTTTATTAGTGTCGAAACGCATGCTCTGGCCGGCACCTCCAAACACCGTCGCGATTTATGCTCTGCCGCCAACGTTTTAGCGGAGTCATGTGGCGAAACAATATCTCTGGCCGAATGCATATCGCGGACACGAATCTGTGGCATAGATACAGCCGGCGGATTTGCGTAGGGAAAATGTTGGACACCGCAATCAGCGGCACTCGAGTGTCGCATTCGATTTGGCGAGCAATTATGCTCGGGAACGGAATTGAATCATTATTTATTCATCTCCTACTCCCAGCATCTCTCGATCAATCAAGCGCTGGCGAACAGGAATTTCGTAACACGGCTCACGGCGGTTCTGTGGAATCAAACCACACGTCAATGCGGCCACCCCATTAGTATAGTTATGCTATCGTTATGCGCCTATTATTGAAATATATAAATCAACGTGCGCACTTCTCTCTCTCCAGTCCCAGTCAGCCGTTGTCAAATTATGAATGTGGATGGGACAGGTCTGTGAGTGAGTGACATGTGAAATGGTAGCGGGCATGCACGCACGCACACGGAGATCCGATGGACCGATATGCTGGACAAATACACAAGCACACACAAGTTATGCTGCGTACGCATTCATTTCGGTAGCGTTTTAAGTGTGCGTATCGTATGCGCATATGAAACAAACAAACAGTATTGGATGCCAACTTAAACGTCTGTGGTATTTTTTCATTCAGCATAAAAAATATGATTTGTGCTACTACTGCTATTAGTCTTAAGAAAGTCTCGATTGACTTTGTCATCGTTTTATCCCGCGGATAACAGATCACCCGCGATTGTGCGTCTGTGATTGAAACATAATCGTTTCGTTTGAATGTGAATGGTGGCGGCGGCGGCGGTTCCACCGCTGATGTCAGATTAGTGCTCGCCGGCGACGGCGAGTCGTGCGTGTACAAGCCGCTTGTGCGCTTATGCTTGTGCAATGGCAAGTGCGACGGAGCGCGCATTGAATTGAAATTC
The DNA here is from genome assembly GCA_024741255.1 of Exechia fusca. Taxonomy (NCBI): domain Eukaryota; kingdom Metazoa; phylum Arthropoda; class Insecta; order Diptera; family Mycetophilidae; genus Exechia; species Exechia fusca. Next base: position 4,286 of record JANTBZ010042450.1, read on the forward strand.
ATGTACACGTTCGATCGGTCGCGTTCGCGACCACCGCGACCGTGTGGCGTACTGGTTATGCTTGTGCTCCACCAGCATACCAGCACCAAGCCATCTCACGTTTAAGCCGAGCTCGGGCTGTCATCTTAGCATGCACACAGCAGAAAGTCCGAGCCAATAAGGCAAGCATAACTCGCGAACGACATTGAAACCAATTTACGGATTATCGGTTTGGAAACGTGAATATGTCGGATCTGTACCGACATCTCCGAAGATCGCCAGAGCAGCGATGTGTGTATGTTGAGAAAAAAACACGCATCGGTCGTTCCATCGCTGATCACGATATCGCGCGCGCGCGCCGATTAATATTTGGTGGCGTGCACGTCATGTGACAGATTAAGTTCGAATGTGTACCATTCAGGAATAATATCCGATTACATAAGACACACGACAAACAGGCACAGCAACATTTTCAACATTTGTGACATTTGCAATTAGGCACCGCCGTGACCAACGGATGTGTCACGAACTGGTTTCGCTGGATGTTGTGTGCGAGCATTAAAATTGAATTGTCGCTGATGTGCGGTTGATATTGATCTAGAAACCGGCAGAGGAGAGAAAGATGATGGTTCTTTGCATTACTATTAAACTAATATCGCTAAGCATATTCTCGATATCGTAGGCTCTTTGAATAATCTCCATATAAGAGACGTATCTAACGAGTTTCACTGCTATGCTGGATTAATAAAATCACCGGTGGCACGCTTCTGGCGTGTGCCACACGAAAAATTACCCATCCATTATATGCAAAACTCGTTTCCACATTACCCGGCTCAAATGAGCAGATGACTTTGCTACATTAAGACGCTGCGAGCGCGCGCTAACTGCGCCCCAACATACACACACACACACACATTCAACTGAGATACTTGTTAAGTATCAGTCATTCGTATAGTACCTACAACTGTATTTTTTCCGTCAGAGCTCATTCGTATTATTATTATGAATTGAAGCGTAACAATTTGACGCCGGCCAATGCGCGCTATCGATCGATCGAACGAATCGAACCGGACTAATGATTAATGCTAACAAGACACAAGACAATATGGTTTGGACACGATCACAAAAAAGCATAACGGCCAACAAACGCGCTCAGCAGAAAGGGTAACAGAATGAAGAGCATACCATTTGTAATCCAATAAAATCAGTCTACCTCGGACTGACACACACACACAAGCACACACACGCACAAACAATGACCCCGCATGCGCATGCTGACATCAAAAGAGCAGCGCGTTCTCGACCATCGCACGCATTGGATTGTCTTGTCACACGATGGCCAAGCTCGCGGCTGCTCGCTGGTGCGGATTCGTCTCGCCCATCGCGGCGGCGCATTGTGTTTTATTAGTTTCAATCTTTGAAATAATTACCCAAACATGCGAGCAATGTTGTCCAATTTGGTGGCGTGTCTGTTTGTGTGCGCGCGTGTGCGTGAGCGCGACGTGCGATTTTGTCGCGTCGCGCGCGCGGACGTGCTCGCGCACAAGCGCATGTTTATGGGTGTAATTTGCAATAAGCGCACAGCACAGCGACTCATTTTGTCGGCGGCGACGGCTGCATTGGCGGCCAGGACCGTCTTATGGTTCAGCGGAACCCTGAGTAATATAATCAATTGGGTCCTCACAAATTTGGCTCCATGAAAATAACTACATACAATCGCATACTCTCCAGTTGGTTTTTTCCACTTATAAAATATAGTATTTCTAGCTTCTTGAGGGACTTGCACACTTGATCATTTATAAACTCATGTTTTCTAATTCGCGGCTCACTTATGTAGCAACAAACAGATACATTACCAATTAAAATCTGCCTACACGGAGAACACCGCTGCTTGTGAAACATAATCACTGAAGGTATACGATTTCCCAAAGTATGCGCATACTAAAATTCAAACTAACACTACATATGAATGTCTGAGTTAGGCTCAACCGGATAAAATTGATTCTGCTGTCTTGTCCGCTGTCCAACAACATATTCTAATGATATTTTGTTTAATAAGTTACATGGGTACAAGGTACAACTTAAAAAATTGCCCCACAAGTACCGTTGAGGAATTACCTCTATTACTTGATTGATTCCCATATCATCGTTGAGACTCAAGTCAATTAAAATACACCGGTAAATTCCGCTTAGAAGTCAATCATACGATATAAGGGAATAAGGTGGCGGGGGTGCCCCTATACAACAATTACCCCGTCGCACTCTATTGATTTGCGATTAACTACCAGCGGGAATAAATTGGATCTTTTATACATGTTTAAAATTCGCGGACCACTCATGTCTAAAGATTCTTGAACAATCATATTGATCATAATCGGGAAAAAAACATTATTTCGTTGGCTACTGGTACTCAGATATTGTAATTTTACATTTTTTTAAATAGCTTATTATGTATGTATGCTATGCTCTGAAGACGGGCCTGGTGTCGGTGGCGGCCACAGTGTGGTCCACCGGTGTGTTGGCTCGGAATTCAGCATCGGTGCCGAACGATATTTTGGTCATTAGTGTGATATGCTTTGTGGAGAAGCGCACCTCTCGCGAGTAAGCGTGGTGGTGCTTTGCTGCTGCTGATTCCGCGTCAAAGAAACCGCGAAAATACCACCGCGAGAGCGGAGCGCGCGCGCGTATGCAGTCCGGCGACAATTTCGCGTGCGCGTGTGCGTATGCTGCTGCTGCTGTTCACTGATACGCCCCACCGGCGCAATGATCATCAGCGCATTCGCTCATTGTGTGTGTGAGAGCATGTTGCGCGATTTTTTGTGTGTGTGTCGGCAATGTGCGGATATATCTGTTTGCTTGTACGATCTGTTCGGGGTGTCACTTGGCGGCGGCGGCACGGCAAACAAACGACGACGCATACACGCACGCTCGCGCAACGACATAATCATTTAATAAATGCTTCTCATGATTACAAACGGCAGGCCAGGCAGGCAGGCCGGCTTCCACTTCAAAGGGGAAGATATTTAGTGTGATATTGTGATCAGTATTTAATCGATGAAATGCATGCCGACTGGGGCGAAATTGTCCATGTTTGTGTGTGGTGGCATGCGCGTGACACATCCGATTGGTGCACCTTATTATGTGTGCGTGTGCGTATGGAGGAGAGCGATCACGTACGGAGCATTGTGGTCCGAAGAGATTTTCGGGCAATTTGTGCGGCGGTGTCTCTTTGAGCAGGTCCGGCGATCCTTATGAGCTATTCCGATCGGAATGTGACTGTGTATATTGTAGGCGATTGAATGTGAAAAGGGGTTGCGAAGATGCTCAGATGGTCAATTAAATTGTTGGTAATGTTTGGCAGAACGTTTGATCCTTGCTTCTCAACTATCATTGTATTTTAAATTTCAAATGATTTATAATAGGATCTATTGCGTGGATTTTGCCTTAGCTCATTAATTTGAAACATCGACGAAAGCGTGTTTCTTTCACGTGCTGTAGGAAAAAAGGGTCACAAAGTGTTGATCATCTACCATCATTATATCTATTGTATACGGAATAATTTTGAAGTTCCATCTTTTGGTTATGCGCGTTTAGAGAAGTTCGTTTTTCTATTCTTATTATCATTTTTTCAATGATAAGGATGTGTGCCCAATTTCAATATCTTTCGATTGAGACTACACACATTGCTATAAGACATTCTAGTCAGAAATTGTGACCTATCAACCAATCTCGAAATTATAATTTTGTATCTAGAGTTAAATAATATATCCATACAACATTTTCGTAATTCGTGTTCGGTTTAGAGACCGTATCTTTTCACTGGAGTAACTAGAGTTTTGAAATTTCTCAATATAAAAAAATCAGCCTTCTCTGGGCGCGCTTAACCAAAGGCTGAGACTTTTCTTCAACAAATGTTCCGTATACAGTAGAATGATGTTAGATGAACAAAACTGCATCATTATAATTTTGTGTGTGACTCTTACTTTTCCTACAACACTTAAAAGGAGCACGATTTCGTGAATGTTAGAACTCTATTGTGTAGATTTTGTTCTGGTGAGTTAATTAATAAATCCATTCATGGTTCAATGTTAATCGTATGTTTCCGCCACAAACACGTTCTGATGCTGCCTGCGCCCAAGAATAGTTTGCACAAATCAAATATCCGTGGGAACTCGTGAAATCGATTCGAGCAAACGACGAATCAGCGCCCAACAAAGTAACCAAACCGAAATACATAAAATGCTGAACAGAATAAAATCGCACAACAGCGCAAGCTGTTACCAGCAGCGTATGTGTGTATAGAATGTGATCATGTGTGTGTGTGTGTGTGTGTGGATCTTTAAAAATCCATTCGACGCGCGGCATTTAATGTTTCCGCTTTATGCAATTCGTTCGCATCGCGTCTCGCGTCTCGCGGCTCGTTCTCAACGTTGACGGACTCCATTACCATCGTCATTTTTGTCGTCGCCTGAGTCGTCGTAGTCGAGATTCTGGGCTGAGGGTCTCTGGCTGCCTCCGTCGTCGTCGTCGTCGTCGCAGACACAGACGCACAGATCGTTGCGAGCATCTGCGCGAGACGCGTCTGACGTGCGCGCATTGATGAATAAATTTGCAAATGCTTATGTTGCTGGCAGGCTGCGAAGGACAGAGAGTTCTAGTTTAGTTGCAGGGTATTTGACGGTATTTGAGTAGTCCTTAGTGTGCCTTTATGATCGCATGGTACTGTTGAGTGTTGTGTGTATCTGTGGGGGTTTGTGATTCCGATAGCACCGAGAAAAGGTATCGGTTTCATGTATTTTTTGAAATTTCCCTTCTTCTATCTTCTTTTTCTTCTATACACCCTGCGTTAGGATAGGTGTTACATATTTTTCATAGGACGTGCTTCACAAACGGTCCAATATAGCAAGGTTGAAACTAGACAGATCATAGAGCATGGTATTTTTACTAAGACTCCTGAAGCGGTTTGCTCTATGTCGTATAGAAGCCCAGCATTGGACGATGGACTACAGACGTGTTCCATTGAGGGAGTTGCAATCGGATATTGTTCCTAAGATCCTAATGGTTCGAAAAGTGACGTGTAAGATCCAGAGAAATACAAGAAAGTTGCACGAATAATAGCATAAGGGCTCGGAAAATGTAAAGACAGAGTTCGGTGAATACTGAAAACGAAGCCTTAATATAGGCCGAACGAAATCTAGAAAGTGCATGTCCTTACGGCGAAGCTGAAGAAGCAGAGACTAAAAAAGGAAAAGAGTTGTTTTTCCGTCGATGGTGCGTTTTCAAACATAATTTTCATGGACAAAAAACTGTTCACGGTGCAACCTTTGATAAAAACACAAAACGATCGACTTTGGTTAGAGGAGAGGTCTGACGACAATCTGAGTTTAAGAACGGCCTCCAGATGTACGAATCATGCCTTTATGATAGTAAGGACCTCTGGGTCGACACAAAATCGCTGATCATTGCTGTTTCTGAAACGAAAGTTTGGACTCTTCAAACGCAGTCCTTCAGCGAGAATGGTGCATGTTTCCACATTATTGCCAACGGTCAGCGCGCAACTCAATTGGTACAATTCAAGGTAGCATAACTAAGGCCATGAGCTAGCAAATCGAAAAATGTAAATTAAATCTTCAACAATTGTCTATTTTTGTAATTTTAAGTGAATATCAAAAGAAACATCTTGATACTGTGGATAATTCGTGTATTCTACGATGTAACACCCATCCTGACGCAGGGTGTAAATCGGAAATCTTCGTTACTTTCGTTAAAGCACCAGCACGCTGAATCTAGCTAACCGAATATGATGAATGTTGGCAAATTTGTCGAGCATTGCATAAGGATGATTTGTAGAAAATGGTTAACCCATTACATCCATCCATTCTTTTGTTGACGTGTAAACGAATTATGATTTTTTATGGTTTGTAGAATACAGATGTTAGGGATCGATGTCGCGGCAGGATTTTCTTTGGAAGAGGAAGGTGACCCATCTATTTTGGAGCAAGCAATTAACCGCGTATTGAACAGTAGCTTGATGAATTCTCACCATTCTATAAATTAATTCTTGATGACGATGGAACTGAAAAAATCATATATCCAATATGATATTATTGCGATGTGCTGACTATATAAAGAATATTTATAGAAAAATAAAGAGAATATATTGAAATAACGACCATCCCGACATTTGAAAATCTAAATGCATGAACAAATGGTGCATTTCGAAGCAATGACCACAAGCCTAAGGGCTATGCTGCAAACTATTGCATGCACTCACACATCCGATCGCCCTAGTAGTATATCGCATACACCCGAGTGCATACACCTCTGAGCTCTTTGCGCGAGCAAACGCAGACAAAACGTCGAGCGAACACGTGCGTGCCGCCCCATAATGTGACCGGCCGCCTGAACATGGGAAAGCCGTACGTAGCGTTCGAAGCAAATTCACTCAGCCGACCGCCGCCTCGCATCGAGAGGATCAATAAATTCAACGATCGACTTGCATATGTCACGCAGCCCAAGAACATGCTCCGGATCGTGGTCGTGGTCGTCGTCTTGGTAGGCTCACGCTCACTGTGACACAAGCGCACTCGCGCACATCGCGAGCACGCGTGCGTGAATGATTTAGGCGTTTACGTCAACGAATGCTCACGATCGCGTCGCGCGCGCAAGCGCAAATATGCGTGTGACAAAAGTCAGTGCGATTTTTTCGGTCGAGTGCGATCTTGTTAACATGCTGCTAAGCGACGACGCGTCGCTGCGAATGCTGTTCGGTATCGTTGTCGTCGACGTCGCAGTCGTCGATGTTTGCATGAAGGCAAAGGCGGTCCAAGCGCGCCCAGCAGTGATATGCGAGCCCATCACGATCGGCGCAGGCACCGGCGTGCACTTTTGGTCGAGATGCAAAATATTTGTAAGTGAATGTGTCAACACTATATTATCAGACGCACACACACGCACAAACATACGCTTATGCTCAAGCCCATGCATACACAGACACTGAATGGACGCGCAAGTGCATGTAAAAAGCATGAATGAAATGTCGTGTCCGCTCGTCTTCGACCGTCGGCGTGCGTGCGTGAGTTTGTTCAGTGAGATCTCGGTAATCGATCTCGTCGCATTGTCACAACGCATGCACTCAACTCGTGTTGGCTAGCAGACACGCGGACACAACTCACAGAGCCCAGAGCGTGCGCCCTACGCTGTGTGTGAGTGTGAGAGTGCACGTCAGTGGCGTATACATAGGGGATGTTATGGGGTGATAAACACCCACAGAGCCTGGAATTGGTATTAAATGGAAAATTGTAGATTTGTCAGGATTCGAAGTGTTTTTAATTGGAAACGGTAGTCCTAATCGGTCAATTCTCACTATCCAATGTTCCTAATATAGGAATCACGATAATGTATGTTTCTGCTACCCAACTATGAAATTTAACGCTTTGATCAATGTATTGATCCTATAGAATGCGAATGATTTCAATTAGAAACAAATCTCAACCGGGTCGCGCCGCTTTTCTAATTTTTTACATTTTTATTTGTGAGTGTTACACGTTGTGCATTACACACAAGCAGTGTATACGTTCCCAATTAAAAATATGCATTGCAACTTACTTACTTACTGATGTGTTCATATTGAAAATAATACATGGCACCGCACTCAAATCGATAACATTTTTCGGAAGTGCCATCTTTTAAGGAATTAAGAATTGTCATAACATTTTATTAAGTAGTTTGAAATTCATGCCGTTTATTGTAACACGCGGTTCATAGAATACGAGCTATTGGAGAAGAGGGAATTTCGGTACTTTATGTAGCACTATTTTCTGCTGAAAAAAAATGCGGCTGAAGCCAAAACATGTCTCATTACGTATGGTGCAGACTCTTTCCCATCCGGAAGAAAAATCGCAATTGTTTGGGTACCGATATTGGGCACCGATATGGAAATAATTTTAAGACATATCGAGCATGCGAGGAGCTTCTACGTCG
>JANTBZ010042461.1:0-12244 GCA_024741255.1 Exechia fusca
TCATGAAATGTTCATCAAAATGGAAATTAGCAGCTCGGAAAGTATTGGGCGATATCGAAACAGAGCACAACGAAACAATACAGCTCAAAATATGTTACAGACATGTATTTTCCAATACCGATTGATAAATAGTGGCAGGCATTGAATTATTGCTATTTTCAAAATGTATTCAGAGAAAATGAGAATATAGAATTTCGTGCGTTAAATCGAAATGTGAAAACGTTAAACTGAAATTTGAAAACGATAAACATAAATGTGAAAACTTTAAACCAATTTGTCAAAACGTTAATGTTTTGGCTTCAGCCGCACTTTAAATTTCAGACAATAGTACTACATGAAGAAACGAAATTCCGTCTTCTTCAATAAACCGAATTTGATGAACCGCGTGTTATAATAAACGGCATAACTACCATAGTACTTTATGAAATTTCATGACATTTTTTTATTCCACACTAACAAATTTAGTTTGAAGACATTCTGTAATGCAAACACAAAAATGTTAAATCGTTAATTCTAAATGTGAAAACTTTAAATCGATATGTGAAAACGTTAAACTGAAATTTAAAAACGTTAAACGGAAATGTGAAAACGTTAAACCAATTTGTCAAAACGTTAAACCAATTTGTCAAAACGTTAAACCGATTTGTCAAAACGTTAAACCAATTTGTCAAAACGTTAAACCAATTTTTCTTTTGCCAAAACGTTAAACCTATTTGTCAAAACGTTGAATCAATTTGTGAAACGTTAATCCAACGTGTAAATGCTATAGATCACTAAAGGTAAGCAAACTAATTCAATACACGGACTGAAAATAGTGTATAGTAAGTATATAGAGGACAGAAACGATGTTTGATTCATATTACGCGACGTTCACGAAATCACAATCGGAACATCATGAACAAGTGATATCATTTTTTCAATTTACGAGTAGGATAAGATGAGGAAAGTTTGCTTCAGCTATTTCAGGCATTTAAAATGAAGATATTCGACCGAATTTTGGATATTGTGTGCATTTCATAGTACGCTTCTTTTCAATATAAATTCCGTTACGGTAGCGCATTGAATACAAAAGTTATAGTCCAATATGTGTTTTCGGTGTGTTTGCTACTACAAATCATCTCCCATTAATGCGCTAGGAATCATAAACGATTGATGTGGAAAAAAATCGAATGATTGGCATCGAAGCGAGTTCAACCTGTAAACCCGAATCTGTTCTCGAGGGAATAAAAGTATTTCTCTAAAAAATACAAATGCATGGCCTCTCTATTTTGTATCTATACGACTTTTTGGAAAAAAAATCTTGAACAAATGTTTATGCAATTTTTAGAACACAGTCCAATCAATTTTGTACGGAAAAGACCTCAGTGATGAATACATTTGCTGTGATATATCTGTTTTCAATTTTAAAAATTGATATAGCAATCTATAGAACACGCGGAGCCAGATGATAGAGACCATGATGACATGCCTTGGATTCTAACGGTTTTGTTCGTTCGAATGAGAATGACAGAAATTTGTTTGATTTTTTCGAATCTGCATTTTTTAGTTTAGAAAACAAACGACTGGAAGCGAAAATTAACTCCTATTTTCAAATCTTAAAAAAACATGCTCTTGGTTTTTGGAGTATAGCTTGAAGCATAGACCCAATACGGGGCCATAATGTTCAGTAAAATTATAGCCAAATAAATGGTATATAGCATTATACCATTTCGAAATTGATTCAAAATTACAGTTGTGGGAGCTCCTCAAACTTTGTCGGCCAAGACGTGCCCTACCTTTCCCTACATAACAAAAAATAGTCAGTTTCATAAATAAGACTCACTCGACGTGCACGACCACTATCTGACACATCGGGCCGATCAACGTAGGAAAAGGGTATACACTTGGAATGGAAGCCATTGAAATCACTCCCCATAAAACGTGTCTAGGCTGATAGAAAACCATAGAATAAATATGTGGATATTGGCACAATGTATCCGACATTTTTCGATTGAGTTTTCTAAACGGGTAGGTTAATACAACTAAATCCGTTTAATTTCAAAATATTCATGTAGCTGAGAGTCAAAGGCGAGCATCAAGGTAATGAAAAAGTGATTTGTTCAAGTGATATGGTACAGATAGGAAATTGAATTGAATAATGTCCGAATTCAAGCGTCCCAACCTTGTACAAATGTACATTCGCACATTCTATATCTCCCTGCTGGGAGGGTGCGAAATTTGTCTACGATTTTCGGAGATGAGTGCAAATGTGTGGCTTGCTAGCTAGCTGGTGTTGCTGGTGTATGGCATGATGATGACAACGGCAAACGGCAACACAACGGCGAGGTTGGATTTTTCGTTGCAATTCCGCTGGTGGTGGGTGCATTGACACACATATTGGCATTGTGTTCCGTGTTCCGTTTGTGTGTGTGTGTGTGTGTGTGTGTGAAAGCAACGTCTTCGTGTGGATGAGCACAGCTGAGCGCAGCTGTACCGTCGAAAAGATTATATTGGTGCAACACGGAAGACGTTGCCGGTTGCCAGTCAAGTGTCATTACGGTTGCTGTTGCTGCCGAAGTTGCTTCTGCCGATTTCGACTTTTGTGCGGTTGGATAGAAGGCACAAAAGTTAGACCGATTTTCTGGCTTGTTGTCTTGTCGTCTGTGTCTTTGTCTCTGTCAGGGCAAACTGTACATTTGGCACGGGAGCATAAGCTATCCAGTTAACCAGACTCTAAATATACAGAGTTCTAACGTATTTTTTCAGGTAATCTTCATCAACTTAAGACTTACTGTGTCTTCAGTTTTCGTTTCGTTCGTTGGAAAATGTCAAATTCTGTATTGTTGGTAAGTATATGGTCATATCTCTAGTTATATAGCCTACATATAGGAGTAAAGCGTCCGAACAAAATATTGGCAGATAAATTGACAACAATTAATTGGTAAGGGCCCCTCGAAGTAGATCAGTTTAGGCACAAATGACAGATCTATCAGGAAAATCGTGTTTTATAAATTTGCTCGCCTAATAAGAACAGAAACAAATGGGAAATAAATCGAAATACATGCAAATCGTGAAAACCGTGTCCACCACATCTAGTTGACTTTATTTCTGATAAAACAAGCTAACATCGATTAAAATAGGAAAATTAATATCCATGTTATGTAGGTTCAAACTATGAGATGTTTTCGATGTCTAGTGTGTTTTCAAGCCGTGATTTGGATGGAAACTAATTTAAACCCCATTTTCATTTTCTGTCAAAATGGCGAGTACTTTGATGGTATCAAGGACTTCTATCTTGTTACCATCAAAGTCTTGAACAAGATAATACTGAGAAATGAGTTCACATATGGTTTCAACATAGAAGTAATGTTAGGAACTGCACTTCTCTTGAATGAACCGTCTAAAATTGAAGTATGACCTAAATGGTATGATCACTAGTAAGCCATGTTTATTTGCATTCAAAAAAAACGGCTTAACCCTCCGATTATCATGAACAAATTTGGCATTCGTACCCGCATGTCGCGCCACGACGACATTCGTTGCGTTGATTTCAGAGAAATCTAAAGAGCGAACGTCAGTGAAATGTCATCGACAGTGAGAGCACAAGAATATAAACAATCGATTGGATTCGCACCGAGGGGCAGATCACACTTAGAGATTTTTGGAGAATTCATATTGATTTCATCAGTGATCACTGAATACCAGAGTGATTAGCCCCTCGTTTGGAACACATGCTGCGGTTGACGTTTCAGTTGTCGCTGCGACTGACAGCGCCAGCCAGCGCTGCCAAATTCAATTCTCACACTGCGCCGTGTCGCGACATGCGGTTCCGGATGCCATAAGCGTGTTTACCGCACGATTTGAGCATGAAAACAGCATCCTAAAAATTTGAAAAAAATTGTTTAAAATAGAGAAAAATCAGACTGACGAATTCATATATCGAACGCGTTCATTTTCCCACTATAAGCTAAGATATTCGGAAGAGGCACTTTTTTGGACGTGTCATGGTGCCTGCGGTTCTCGGAGGGTTAATATGTCAAAATCTGCCTTCTTTGGGTGTGCTTAACCAAAGAGTGAGACTTTTCTTAAACTATTTTTCGTATGCTATAGAAAGATGTTGAAAGTATTAAACTGCATCAATATAATTTGTGTGTGACTCTTACTTTCCTACAACAGGTAAATGAAACACTATTTCGTGAATGTTTCAAATCAATGAGCTAGGGTAGTATGAAGATCAACCTACTTATGCGGACGGTCGTATATTATTGTTATTTTTTGTATCTCTTTGCCGCATGCCGTTCGAGCGCCTGTCAATTGATTTGCGCGCTTAATTTGAAGTTGTATATTGGCTGGGCTGTGCGCTGTGCGATCTCGATTGTGTGTGTGTGTGTGTGATATCGTGCGGATAATTTGCCCAATCCTTGATGGAATGATACGTTTCATACGCGTTATACAGTATAGACAGAGTGCAAAGTTGGAGCGCGAGTGGATGATTTTTTTCCCCGTTTTATTCGCGGCGACTGGTGTACATAATCTCTACGATTTAAAAATCTGGTGCGCTAGCATTGAGTGCAGGATTAAAAGTGTGTGTGATGTGGATGTGTGTGGTAGATATAGAGAGAGTGTGTGAGCTGCTGCGTGCGCTGGTTCGGATCGATACACATTGAATATTTGACGGTAATCATAATCATCATCATTATACATGTATATTTTATACTACGTTATCAGAGCAGTATAAATATGCTATTGTTTTTTATTGTGATTGTTGATGTTGATATCGCGAATCGTGACGGAGTTTTTTCCCCATCTCTCTCGAATTTATACACGTTTTCCAGTTTGGATGTTCGGCATATGCAAGCAATGTGGTAGTACGTTTAGTAGTGTGTGAGTATTATTGTATGTGTGTGTGTGTGTGTGAGTATGCCAATCCGGGTTTGGGGTTGAAACGTAGAAGAAGGGTAGAGAAGTAATGGGGGGGTATAACAGTATAGTGTAAAGTTCGTCGAGAAGTGTGTATACGGTTTCAAAGTTCGTTCAGTGTCAGTAGTGCCGTCTCTCTGTGGGCTGATGGGTCTCTTGGATCTCTCTGTGTGTCTCGTTTCTGGTTTCTGACTGTCATCTAAAAATGCTCGCTATTCGCTGAATAGCTGCGCCATGGTGAATTCAACATACACAATTTCAATTCGAATGTCCTATATTTATTGTAATGAATGCGCGTGTATATAATTTGTTGTGGTTTAGTTTAAATTTATTGTTATGTGTATATATTTATCCGTGTATTGTCTTGCTTGCTTGAAAGTGGAATCATGTTGAGTGAGTTCTTCTTCTTGTCATTTGTCCTCCGTCCCGTATGATTATGTTTCTGTTTGTGTGTGCGTGCACACTTGTGATTCTATTCAATTGTCCTCCAGTCGTGTACGCGTTTCCGTTTCTGCTTTGATCGATTGTTTGATGTGTTCTCGTCCTTCGTCTTTGCTATAATTTTTCGTCATTCGTTCCCGTTTCGTCTGGAATCAACAAGCTCATGATGTTTATGTGTACGCGCTGGTTTTTTCTGTCCTCGCGCATCTGTGATTGTGCCGCCTTTACATACATATGTACAAGATATCGTATTGAACCCGCGGAAATGCTCGCTCGCTCGAATCGGAGCACCCACACAACATTGATCTATTTTGTATAGAGTAGATATATTTTTGTCCGCGTGCAGTCACCAGTCTCTGTGTCTGTGGGTGTGTGTTGGTGTACAAAAAGGTTTACAAAAAACACGGCGTTCGGAGAGTAGTTTAACACAACCGAAAAAAAATCCAGCGCGTTTACCGTCCGTGTCCGCCATTGGGCATCCGCGATAGATCTGTGCGAGTGTGCGCACGCCAGTGTAAATATTATCTGTAGAAAAAACACCGGCACTGGGGCGAAAAAATCGAGTGTGTGTGTGTGTGTGTAAATCCATACACACGACGACAACACACCGTAACAAAAAACCGTTTAATGCTCAGGCTGTGGGGCTTGGTTTAATTGCGATTAGTGCGTGTGCGGATTCGAAAGCTACTTTATTCTAGAGTTTACCATAGGCGCCTAGTTTTCGGGGAGGATTCACAGTAGAGGAGTGGAGGTTGGTTTTAGTAAATGCATTTGTTCGTGTGTTTGTTCTTCCTGTAGTCGAGTGATGTGTGCGAGCGCGCTTACCATATGTGTGTGTGTGTTTGTGAAGTATGTGTAATGCCATTGTTGCGCATCGGGATGCCCGTGCCAGATAGAGCGTGTATTCTCTCTGTGTGTGTGTTTGTTTTAGGCCTCGTTACCATTTCGTCCATATGTGATGTTGAAATGCGATGTGCTGCTGTTCTGTGAAGTACTTTAATATGCTATTACCGTGTGTGTGTGAATTGTATGATTGCACTCACTGGCGATGCATTTTGAATGCACTCTCTCTCTCTCTGCCTCTGCACCCAGAACGGAAGGCAGCAAAGCACTTTTGCTTGGGTGAGTGGCAGACCTATAATTCAGTGTGATTATGTTTAATAGAAAATGCCGAGTGTGCCGCGATTGGGTGAAAAGGTGTTGAGATCCGGTGTGGTGAGTGGAAAAAACGGCTGGTGTACGGTTAACGGAAATTGCGCGACACCGCACTCACTCGCTAACTCAGAACACGCGAGAAGGGGAGGGCAGGCAGTTGATGTAGAGGATCGATCTGATGTTTAACAGACCAAAAGATACTAAACTAATTACATTATTCTGAAATATACACTCATTCTTGTGCTCATTTTACGTTTTGTATGAACATGAAGAGTCACACGAGAAATGTAATTATACAGGTTTGTTATAAACATTTGCCTTTGGTTGAGTAAAGACCGTTCCGATCATATAATAAAAATAAAAAAAACTGCATCATTATACTTCTTGTGTTATTCTTGTTTTTTTTCCACAAAACGTAGAAGAAACACAATGTTGTGTACGTTTCAAATTGATATGATATAGTCGAAAGATTTGGGGACTCAGCATGAACATGGACAGATGACTATTGGAAGTCCTCAAACATTCGAACTGCAGAACTGCAGAACTGTAGATGCACGTTATTCCAAGACTTTTCAAACCACAACATCAACTGCGTCACCAGCCCTCATAGCAACTCTTAACGCCAGACAAGCCAGAGAGCCGGATGATGACAGCCGTGCGCAACGCAGCAAGGTTGATTTGAATGTTGTCACGCAAAAATATCAACTAGATATGCCGGGTGTGTGGAGTTTGAGTGTGTGTTGATGTGCTGCTGCTGCTGCTGTGCGGTCGTGACGCGTGGCAGTTTCCGGTGCTCGCTTTTGGAGCTTATGCTCGGCTTCAGACTCAAACGCACACTCACACTTACACGCATCAGCCTTGTGGCCACTCGACGCCGCGATCGTCGCACACACACTCACACACACACACACACACACACATCAGCCAAAGTGGAGCAGACAAAGTCAGTGGGTCAGCGTCATCAGCGTCGGCAACGACGGGCTCGCTCACACAATGGGTTGGGGACGGATGGCATCTTTGCATGCTGCAGAGCAGCAAAGCTGTCCGCGTGCGCACGTGATTGAGTGTGTGAGATTGCATTGTAACGCAGCAGCAGCGCAGACGTGCTGCTACGACGACGAAGACAACGCTTGCAGTTCTTGTCACTGAAATCTGTACGCAAAGGCGGTGACGACGAGAGGATGGGTGTGCGGTGTGCGTGCTTGAATGCTAGAGTGAATCGGAATACCGCGTTCGGAATTCCGAACACCGCATGACCAGCATCAAAGTTTACAAGTTGAAACAAGAAAATAAATATCTGTTCGAATTTACACTGGAAGCGGAATGCGTTTATGTAATGGGTCTTCCTTCCAACTTCTAACTGAAGTGGTTTGTGAACGAGTGTCGTGAAAGCAGTCAAATTAATAAGTGTATAATCGCTTATGTGAAACAATTTACACTCACAAGGGGAGATCACAGATCACAGTTGGCATTTAACTTGTGATTCTAGTTGCAAAATTAAGATATTGGTCTAAAATAAGTCCTGCCCTTGTCAATATCAACTACAGTGACTGACAAAAATCGTCGGTCGGCATTGATTACGAATAAAAACGCATGTTTTTTGTATGATGGAATCAACATTATCAATGGGTTTTTCTACAATTACAATATACTCGTTGAAGCTTTCTCTATAATATTAGGAGAAAACTCGTTCCAAAAGGGTTGTGGTTTGAGTAGAAATCGCATTTTAAGTTAAAATTGCTCCAGACTCAACCTCCAAAAGTCGTCAGTCGCTTTCATAATAATGGAAAAACCAAGTGAGGCCAGCGATTATGTACAAACGTTTCAATATGCTTCCATCCTGTGGTTCGGATCGACATATTTTTATCAGAAATGTGGCCCGATTTTTGTATGTAAAACGGTTATGTATTATCTGCAAAGTCAACCAGGACCCGCGAATTTTGGCCCGCCATGTCGACAGAAATAAATGTAAGCCCATAAAAAAACGACGAGAAATCCTTACTCATGTTAGGCATGGGTGCATTGTCCGTGAATAATATTTTATTTTAGAGAAGGCTTCAACGAGTATAATTGTCGAAAAATCCATTTATAATGTTGATCTCGCCATACGTAAAACAGGCGTTTTCATTTTGACAGCATGTTAATAAAAGGCGTTTTGGGGGCGTTTTGTTCAACCTCTCGATCACATTTGATGACATGACATAGTTGTGATCGTCGCCGACTGGAATTGACCCCAATCGCTTTAAAAGAGCGTTAAAATAATTGCATGCCCAAGGTTATCCGTCTGAAAATGCAAACATTCTTCAATACTTCTGAAACGTATCAAAAACAAATTGCAATATTATTTGCAGATTACAAATCGCAATTGTTGCGTTAAATTCATTCGATCGAACCAAAAATCCTCATTCCGACCCACTCTCACTACTCGTATCACTGCGTTTGCGCGTGCGTATGTGAGTATGTGCGAACTGCGAACTGAGTGAATGTTGCTGCTGGTGCTGGTGCTCCCCGAGGAACCTAATTCGACAAATTGGTTGTATTGATGTGTGTAGTGTGTGTCAGTGTGTGTGTGTGTGTGTGCGTGCGCGTCGAGCGCCTCCGGACCGTGTAAATATGTGTGTGCTTAGTTGGCCGTGTTTGTGTATGACAACGACGACGACGATGGCGATGGCGACGCTCAAAACACACGCACACACGAGAGACACACCAGAGAGTGTCGCCCGCTTGCGGGCCAAAACCGCACTTGGGCACTCGAGCACTCGAGCCAGAGACTACCGCCATACAATATAATCGAACAAAGTGCATTGTCGCCTTCTTGTCGCTGTTCGTCGTCGTTGCCGCTGAGCGCCACGTCTCAGACGCAACACTGTACGAAAACACACACACTCACACACCACCACAACTCACTTACGCCAAATAAATTGGAACTGATGCCTCTTATCGTCGTCGTCGTCGTGCTCATGCTAGATAGTGTGTGTAGTCGTTTGTAGTGCACATTCTTGCACTCATTCGCTGCTCAGAGCGCACCGCAAACTTTGCGCGCACAGAAGAAGCGCGCTCAATGTGCTGGGGACGTGGGGCGGAGGGGTGAAGGAAGAGGGCGAGGCGAGAGGCGAGACTAATATGCTGTACAATGTGTACGCAAATACTTGCGATAAATCGAGGGCAATCTCCGACAAGAATCTTGATCATCAACATCACACCACTTGATTCGCGAATATGCTGCTGCTGCACGAGCGTCGTCGTCGGAACTAGCCGACAACGACGACACAGACACAGACAAGGCGGAGTGCTGTGCAGCGAAACGAGCACAGACAATTTCTAGCCGAGTTCTTAGGTTGAAAGCCAGCCATGCTTATGTAGATAATTCTCATAATCACAGAATCAAAACGGATTAGTTTTGTGAATTGTGTTTTTGTGATCAGAATGCATTATTGATGAAAAGCTTCAAAACATAATTCTTAAACCAACTCGCTCAGCAACATGCGACGGATATTATGTTAATGACTCTATTTATATTCGCTCGAATCATTTACTCAATATTTCAATGTGAATTCTTGAATTATTAACGTCCGAATGGCTGGCTATGAACCTATGAATCCGGGTAGTCTATGTCTATATACGGTAAGTACAAAAAATCGTGTCGACTCGCGCGTCGCATGTCGACAACATCATCATCAACGACACACATCGCACATGTGTGCTTGCTTCGTATTACAGTTAGTATACAGTATATTAATATATTAATGTCCTTGTGGCGTAAAAAAACATACGTACGTACACTTAATCTCCCTAGAATTGATTCTTAATTAATAACATACACATTTATAATATATATAGTTTGTCGTTCGTAATGTATAGGTGTATACAGTATGTGTAAATGTTTCTTTTGTACCTAATGCTAATGACTATAATGCAGTGTGTGTGTTGTCGTGTGATGTGTGATGTGTGTACACATATATTACATATAATTTAACACGATCGATCTCTCGCACTCACTAACACACGTACAGAATTGGTTTTGTCTCTAATATATTTTGATTTGATTGATTAAGTTGTGTGAGAGAGTGGTGCTGCTATCAGTTAATTACGACGTGTCTGTGTGTGCAATCGTTTGCAGGCAGCGTTCGATTGCAAATTCTACGAACAAACACGCACACAGACACAAACATCTCATGTTCGCATGTCTACAAACATGCACACAATTATTCGTACACACGTACACACACACACGCACACACACACACATACGCTCCTCGCAATACACACAAACTCTCACGACATCGACACAGACATACACACTAATATGGCACTAACATTAAAATTAATTGTAGATATTCCCAACTCCCATCTCCGACTCCGTCGTCACTCCGGTGCTACAGTGCGTATGTGTGTGTGTGTGTGTGCATAGTCTGCTTGTGTGTACATGTGTGTGTGCGTGCATGTTTGTATAGTGTGTGTTAGTAGATGAGTGTGTGCCTGCGCTTGCTTGCGTGCGAATGCTTGGCAAATATTTTGTGCAAAAACGTATAAAAACCACCGACGCGTTGCGCGCATTGTACGCAATTATAATATATACAAATTAAATCGTTTGGTGGCGACCCACCCCAACACGCAGACCCACCGCCACCGCCACCCGGAACCTCGTTTGGCGGTCACGTACACACGCACGCGCTCACGCACGCATCGTTCGCACACACTTGATGCGAACACCGCGCGCGCCAATGCGCCCACCTCAAAACACAGGCAGCCGACGGCGACGACGACGACGACGATCCTTCGGTGTCGTCGTCGTCGTCGTTGTCGCTGCTGCTGGCGGGCGAATTTCGCACCAAACGCGCGCACGCGTCGAGCACCCGAAATTGGATCGCTGTGCTGTGCAGTGTGTGTGGTGGCTTAATTAAAAACAAAACACAAAAAGCGACGCCGGCACGGGGACCAAACATGAACGAGGATAAGACTGGATCGTTGATGTGATGTGATCGGCGATGACAAAAAAATCTAACAATCTAGATTGTCTGAATAAAGGTAAAACAATAGATTCAGATATTGAAAGCTCTGTGTTGTAAGACAGAATTAATATCCATATTCCATGAAAAACAATCGACAAAACACTTGGATGGATAATAACGGATAAAATCTTCTCTACAATCAGCCGTATTCTGTTCCTGAAAGATCTTGTCTTTATCTTCACAACTGACTCAACTGACATTCGAGAGGATTTATTTACATACAAATCACGCAAGACGATTTTGAGTTGTTTGTAGGATCTTGCGCAATGTTTCAACAACTATTCGAGAATTGTAATGATGCAGTTCAATTGAATGGACATTACTTTATGATTTTGAGAAAAGACTCATCATTATCTTATAGATGAGCCTTTACTTTTGCCACACGAAACTAAAAGCCAAAACGATTTTTGTTATTTTTTGTTAATGATCAGTATTTGAGCACGATTCTATTACCTTTCATTTGACAATACGTTCATAGCTCTTAGTCACTCTAAAGACGAGTTATGCCCTTTGAACTGAAGACGTAACACGGATATTTTGATGGGAAGTGTTATCAATCAGTACAGTACCAATTGTGTTTGTTATGTCTTCGGTTCAAAGGACATAACTTCTCTCTAGAGTGACTAAGAGCTATGAACATATGTATACTCAAATGAAAGGTGATAACTGTGAATCATCATCAATCGAAAAAATGGCTTTAGTTTTGTGGGGGACAAGTTAAGTCCCATCTATAAGAT
>JANTBZ010042472.1:0-12244 GCA_024741255.1 Exechia fusca
ACAAATCGAGAATATTTTTGTTCGGCTGGGGCGAAACATAGATAACACTTTATGTTCATGTTTTGGCTCTTATCGCAATTTGTCCCATTAGAAAGGAGTTTGAATCCTTCATACATTAGAAATAAAATAAATATATTAGAAAATATTAAACGTATGTGTATGAGAAAACCCGCATGACAAGTTGTTGCACTCTGTAGTTCATTCACAATTGCCGGTAGAAAGTGTGCTATCGAAATATTTGTCCAAATAAATTAAAGCGAATGTGTACATTTATTTTGTTCGAATGTAAACAGACGGCATACACATTGTGCGAATAGTCTGTTTATCATCCAACTTTTTTATTTCGAAAAACCCCGCCGGAAAGGCATATATAGTAGAAATAGTTCGAATGGGCCAGTTTTGGTAAAACGCACAACATTGGGTATTTAGATGAGTTTTTACCTTTGCAAACTAACGAACACTAGCTATTTTATTACGAATTGTGTCCACTTTCACCCCAAAAACCCTAGAATAACTTTATAACTCAAGACATTTATTTTAATGAATTAACGAGCTTCTTCCTTCATGCAAATAACGTCGCCGTGAGTTTACGAATTGTTCACTTCAATGTTTTCCCTCCCGAACCTACAATATCATAATATACCTATCGATGTTTGAAGATATACCCGAGTATTTTATTCCATTTATTTTCTTCCCATGATTGAATCATCAGAGGTAACTGCGAACTCCAGATTGTATATTATACATATATTACAATTAATTGACGAGAGTTGTTCTTTATTGATTTGATTGATCACTTTCAATTGGTTTTCTCTTGCGTCCACATCTTGCGTTCACATGCGCCAATTTCGATAGCAAAATATATTTAAACAATTAATCAAACCGATCATAATTTAAATTTGTTCGCATGAACGAGTTTCATATAACTAGATTATTTACAAGTTTTCGGTTGAAGTATAATATTTATTCGACATTTACAATTTTTAAGGTCATTAGGAAATAATATATTTAAACCTTTCTTTCATTTTTATATTTTGAAAGACCAATGGAAAGTAATAAGAAGTAAGTGGTGTACGGTACAATGAAATACAATTGAATCGAATATTGTGGAGCTTTCACAATGCCCTGATATCTAAGCTTCTAAGTTTAAAAATATATAATATAACTTGTCATCAAAGTTGTAGATATCATTGAGGCTTCTTTTCACTGCAATCTTAAATAATTTTCATTTAAGAAACAGCCGCGATATCTATGAAAATGAATGATGTTCGTATATGCTTGACATATTTGGCTTAAGAACTGACCGGTCCGATTTTGATGAAAATTGACTTGTTTGTCACTTTTAGTATCGAAACGGTTCTAATGAAGGAAAAACTTTATAAAGTTTGGTTCGTTTGTTCTCTAAATGGCTGAAGAAATAGCAGGACCGATTTTCCTACAATTCATGTGTTTGCTTGAAATATTGAAGTTTATGGACAATTTAATTTTTCTAACAAATACGACCTGCAGCGCTACGGAGCTTTCTGGGACAGCTTTATACAAATTGTACGAATCAAGGTATTTGTATTTTTAGATATTTTGGTGAACTTCTGGTGCTATTTCACCAAATATTCAATGGAAATAAATTCGTATGACTAAAAATCTCCCGAACTTTCATTAGTTCAAGTTCATAGTTCATTATGGACGCAAGAGAAGCACCGGAAGAAAACCATATTTCAAGCCGGATAACAATAAGCTTAAACAAGCATGCTTTGACTTATAAGTTTAATAGGCAGCTTTACTTTCTACGAGATCAGAAGAAACTATTGATCTCAACTATCCGATATATCCGATTATTATTATAAAGTCGAAAGTGGATGAACATTACTAGGGGTTACGTTTTTTTCATGAAAAGTAAACACACAAGTAACAAGTAACCACACAACAAGTCATATTCGACACACATATCAAAACAAATACCAAACAGGCGATTAGTGTTATTTAATCGTCGACAAAATGAATAGGAATATGAGTAAGGTGAGACTTATTTTCAATTAAATGCACTGTTGGTGAGTGATTTATGTTACATGATAATTGTGATAATTGTCACCAGGGAATTTTAAAACGCGCTTCGACCTTTTTCAAATTAAACTGCCTTCCAGGGTCTTTGCATTTTTATGTGATTTTTTTAAATCCTGACGGGAACGACATTATTTACAGTTAAAAAAATACATACATCGACATTTTTGAAGGCAAATGACATCTAGACGAACAAATGTCAATAAGAATTGTGATTTGGCCTTATGTAGCAGCACTAAAACATGAAAACGAATTTTTACTCATGTCATTATGACAACGCGTTCGGTAGAGACTCGTTGAAAAAAGTATAAGTATAAGAACAGCATATTTGTAAAATCTGTTTTAAGCTATAAGAACATTGAATTTAGAAATACCAAAGACAACAAAATAATGATACATATCTGCAATTTATGATGACCCTAACATTCTTCGATATGGCCTTCTATAGGCGAACTATGGCCCTCAGTTGGATGATAAACATAATAACGCATTACGTTGGTGACTCGTTCCAATGTTGATTACCTCACGCCGAAAGGCTTGGTCCAGTGCCTCAACACTTTTTTCCCCTGTGGATCTTGGCCTGCAAAAAACATTAATAATAAATACTATCTTGATTTGCGTCCGATGACGAAAGAGCCACTATACGCAGAACAATTTATAAAAAACGATTTTTCTTATTATCAAACTGATTCAAGGGAATATTTGTTAACCATACTTGAGATTTTTCAAAGCTTAAACCTTTTTGAAGTTGATATTCAAAAAGTTCGATCATAGAAGCACCGCACTACAACAATACCTCTATACCAATGAGCTTTAACTTCAAAGCTTGAGAGAGCTTGATGCGCATTATTTTTACCATCATAAGGGTTTCATAGAGATCTATACAGAGACTATGAATATACATATTTTAACAATTCCAAGTGTAACATGTTCGTATGGCCTGAACGTGAGACAAAGACAATCTTTATTCTCATTATCACATATGTTGTTGAAGAAAGACCTTGATTATTATTTGCAGTGAGTATCAATCACCTGCTACGTGCAGGAAGAACAATTTATCCAATTCAAAGAGCATGACTTCTATCTCTATAACATTAGGATTAAAATTTTTAGCAGTTGATTAGACAATTTTAACATTTTATTTTGTATGTTTGCTCTGCAGCTTATTTTCTGGAAAAATATCCACATTAGTTAAATTTGTACCACCACACTTGAAGCCAATGTCAGTATTACTAGTTACTGAAATTGTAGAGTCCCTCATAATTTTTTAAAAATATAAATTGTTGTCATTCAAACGTATTATGGAAACAAAATTAATAAAATTCAAGCCATTAGACTGTTGAAAATGACCCATGTGACTCACTAGGTTCATTTTGCATATAGAAAAATACACTTTGAGGTTCATGTATAGATATCTCATGACCATGACATTATGATGTGTGGCTTATGCAATTTTATATGCATGTCACGAAAGAAACGAGATACCCCAATACCTGCTCAAATACTGCTCAAAGTTCAATGCTGAACAAAACATGAACAGAAAATGTTATCTCGGTTTTGACTCAGCGAAAAAAAACAAAATGTTGCAATTACCGACGAAAAAATAACAAAAAGCCACTTTCGGAAGATACCAAAAAAACGTTTGGTTGATATTTATGATACCTTGGAGATATTTAAAAAATTGTTTGGAAATTTCTGAGATATGTTCTTGGTCATGCAAAAGCTCTTAGTAGATTGCTGTCAACCAATATGAATAATAAGTTGGTATGCCCAAACTCGACGAAACAGCTATGAATTGCAGCACCATTACTGAATTATCCGGATTTGACCCTTAGTTAGTATTTTATGTATGCAGACCTCTAAATAATGATCGCTGGGTAGAGCTTTAGCACCGATGAAAAAGTGATCGCATCGATTCATATCTTTAAGGCAAACAAGTTAAAGTCCTATACGAAGGGCATAGAAAAGTTGTAACATCCTCATTTTCGGTGTTTCGTCCGTCAATGAAACTATGTTGATTATTCGAAAATAATTTCATCAAAAAGTGTGTGTTTTCTACCAAACGATACGAATTCTCCAGCCCTACTGTTATAGTGTACCGACAAAACAAAGTTCTCATACGCAAAAATGTAATTTATACACACTATATTGTGTTTCTTCTATACATTTATTTTATGTGCCCGCCTTCTTGGTGGTGGTGGCCGTCGTGGTGCCGGTGGTGGTGGTCGTCGGTCCCGGTGTGGTCGTCGGCGTCGGGCACCAGGCGAAGCCGGGATTGTAGGCGCACATCGCCCGGCAGTCGGCACCCCACGGATTGTTCTGGCACGCCATCTTGCAGAGGAAGCCACCCCACGACGGGATGCAGGCCTCCGCGCCGATGGCGAGCAGGGCGACGAGCGCAACGATGGCGGAGAGGAACTTCATGATGCGATGATGCGATGATGATGCTATTCGATGTACGGCTGACTGCGATGTGGATGCTGTGGCACACTTGTCGTTGGGTATTTATACGTGCGATCGCACTATGTTGGTTTTTATATTATAGTTTCAGCCTGATGGATAGGATAGGATGAAAACCGTTGACGTCACATGCAGAAGATAGTTTTTTTTTGTTCGACTGTTCACAGAATCTGTGTGTGTACAGGGTGAAATCGCAACTACAGCTTTCCGAATTGATACATTTTATCATTGGAATGAATGAGGAATAAAAAGTAATATTTTGAACCGTATTGTAAACTTTCTACTATGCCAATGAGAGCGCATTAAAGTTCAAGTTTATATTTGGATCTATGATGTCTGTATGCTGAGAGCTTTGTTTTTTCACAAAGTCAAACAGACAATATGTACAAATAGTTTGTTCAGCTATACTATGCTTTCTGAAAAAATCTACCTTATTTCAGACTGCCGATAGGAAGGAAGTTTGCTTTCTGAGTTTTTTGTTCGAATTCAGGAAAGCGAGTGTTTGATGATATTTTTTTACAAATGTGAACAAACATTGTGCAAAATGTTCACATGATATTGTCAATGCAAGGCCAAATACAGTGTTCATTGGTTTCAATAAGCCATTTAGGATGATATTACATGTTTCATCAGATTGAAAAATTATTAAAATGTATCACATGTGATAAATATGAAGGCAAAAATGTGATCGATGCGATTGTAACCAACAATTCGTGTCCAAATGTTCACGAATGCCCTGCAACTTGTTCAAACTAATCAAGCATGTGATAAATATAAATAAAATATGAATATACTATAGGTTACACAAAGAACCACGTCTTTGGGAAGATTTAAAATTGTAATTGAGGTATACATATGCACACGTTTTGAATTGCCTACATTTTGTCGGATTAAATAATAATTATAAAATTGTTGGACAACTTGTATTCTATTGGAAATGCTTTCATAGGAGATGTGTTCATTATGTTTCTGAATAAGGGAATTTTCATTACGGTTTGTGGATAGTGGGCATATTTGCATATAGTGATTTATATTGCAGGTGGAGATGGATATATGAAATACCACCTTCAAAGTAAGCTTCACTGATGGAAATTATATTCAGTTCAATCACATTTCGCAATATTTGCATTTGTTGAGAATATTTAAGTTATTACTGATTCACTATTTGTAAGCGAGAAAAGCTCCTGCCAAACACATTTTTCGCATGAAAATAAGCTATAGAAACAGAAAAGCTTTCATATATATGATGTAAATTATGAAGCTTTTTATGTATTGTACGGTATGCGTATAGTATCACTGTACTACTATTATGATTTTAACTAATGATATATGCTGGCTTGAGGCTCTAAAATGGATGATTCATTCTCAATATGAAATCAATCTCATTTCCCATATGTAATTGAGTTAAACGTGTTTTTTTGTGATTTAAAGCCAAATCTGGGTGTTTTTCGATATAAGTGTAAAACAAAAATACACTTTTTAGACTTTCAGAATATTACCCCTCTGTTTTCTGTGGTTTCACACCCAGTATTTCATATAGAGGGTGCGACAACTGTTGATATAGGATAGTTTGACTTGTTGTGAACACCCCACCCGTATCTTTTCAAATGAAACCGATAAATCAAATCTGTAAAAGGACAATTTTGGACGATATGCTGACGCACTAGCGAAAAAACGCACATGCGTAGAATCTCAATAGTCTATAACATTTCTTCATGTGTGTAAATCAACATGGATCTTATTTTTTTTTCTAAATGCGATAAAATGAAGTGAATACCTGCAAAATCGTGTTCAGATTGTACTTTTCCCAGTTTTGGACAACCTAATTCCTCCACATAAACATATTTTGGGCGACAATATTTGTAAAATTTCAAACTATTGAAATTGAGCGCAATATACGCCAACTCTCTGTCACCCGATGATGCTTTGTCGACTAGTGCCGACAACGAGTTGAAAAGTTCTACCCTAGCTCGAAGCCAATAAAATATCGTACAGCGAGACGCTGGGAAATGTGATGCGAAATGCACGAAAAAAGATTTTTTTTGCATCTAATATATAGGCGGTCATTTGTTGAATATTTGATTCGAAACATTATGGACACAAAATAGAAAGGAACAAATAAAGTTCGTGTTGAAAAAAATGTGGAAAACTTCCAAATGGTGTATCAACAGTTGGCGCAAACTGTACATTAGAGTGTATCGTGTGAGTGTACAGTTTTTATTTTTATTTTCGATTATATGCACACCAACATAATCTACAGTAAAACCTCCCTAAGCCGGAATCACACGGGACCATTACAAACAATAACTCCACAAAGATTCTGTTTAGAGTCATTCAATTCTACTCTTTTGTCGCTTCAAGGGAATTTGATGAAAAATATATTCGTCGGATACTTCGATTTAAGAATTTTTCACAATTTCTAACGAGATATTGCGTTTTTTGTACGTCGGAAATGCTGGAAAATAGATGATTCAAACCGTAATTGAATTTGAACTGTTTCTAATGAGTTCGACTAATAAAATACAGAGGCTCAGTGAACAAAGACAATTTGTAAAGTGATTTCCATTTCCGGCTCAGAGAGTTTCCGGCTTACAGAAGACGATTTTCATACATATCGTGTTCAAGGTTCTCGGGACCGAACACACTTTTCGGCTAAGCGACGTAAGAAATGTTACCAGTTTTTCACATCCCGCCAAAGCTCTGCGTTCGGACCGATCATCGATATTGCTCCTAACCAGTAATCGTCATAGTCTTCACATTGGAGCTTCACGTCGGCCTAACAGGTCTTGCAGAACCACTGAACGAACCCAGCTCAGGCTGCCGATCCAATTGCATCCCAAGTAAACTTGTAATTCGTGTGGTAACACGTAACACGTAACGTACCGCTTGACAACACCGTGGCCAAGGCGAATACTGATGAACGACGCCTTAAATTGAAAACCTGTTTTCTTTGAATACTATTTTTGAATACTTCATTTAATCGCAATACAAAATTCAAATTGTCAATCATCGATACAGTAGAACCCGTGTTTTTATGAAATGTGAATATTATGCGAGAAGCTAATAGAAGCCCCAACAATATGCAATCAACTGATTTAACGTAGTGAGTTCGGTATGCCTACGGTGGCCCTCTGAAAATCAAATTGTTGGAAATGTGAAATTAATTATTTTTTACTGACACACGATTTCTAGTGATAGAAATAAAATAGTAATAATTGTCGAAATGAAATGTAAAAATTAGGTTTTTTTCAACTACCGTCAGAAAATAACTCTTGAAACAAAGTCAGAGGCGGACTTGGGCACTTGGGCTCAACTTTTTTATTACTAGTATAATTAGTTATTAGGCTCTCATTAGAGCGGCGTTCTTGGCACCTAAAGAAAGGCAAAAAATAACGCATAATACTGTAAAAAAAAATAAAAAATACAATAATGTTGGGAACTTTCAGGCAACAGTGCCTCATCACATTTAATATGCGCAAGAAAGCAGTATTTTGTATTTAATAAAATGTGCGCCGCGAATGCGTCACACATGCGAGCATGTGTGACGCATTCAAATGTACGCAATAAATGTGCAAGGCAAGACGGCGGTCTCACATTTTATTTTCTACTGTGTGTAAAAATGTTTTTTTTGCAGCTATTTTTGTTATCCCAACACACATGTTCATCTAGTTTTCAGCGGAATCGGAGTGGCCAGCCGAGAAGTCCAAGTCGTTCAATCTGGCGCATCAACATATCGAGATTGTGCAGCCGGTGGCATTTGTGAATATTTCTGGCGAGTGTTGAAGCTTTGGGATAATAAACTAACTTACGTCATAATAGTGCATTATTGTACTTCGTCCATCAACGCAGGGACGCACCATTTTTTTTTTTAAAAGAGAGGGAAGTTTTATTCAGTGCAGTTCTTGTACGCCTCGTGCACGCCTCGTGCACGCCACGCGTTTTTATCGTGCATTAGGTGCACTCTATATGTCACATGCTGTGTACGAGGAGTGCACATACGTCTAATCGTACGATTAAATTTCTACCGAGAGAAATTGTGGCCGTTTTAAGTACATCAGGTAGACTATGCGTACATAAAAAACGCATAACTTCATACCATTATAGCTTGAAAACTATTTGGATTAATGAATCATTTTTCCTCACAGTGACAGTAAGAACTTAATTGATTTTTGGCATGTGAAAAGTCAAGTAAAAAATATATACTAGTATCACAATGGGATCAAAATGTGAAACTCTCACGTTCGTCATCAAACAATTTATTGTCAATTCGCAGACGATTCGACCGATCTTTGCCAATAAGTCAGTAGTGGACCAATAACATTTCTCGAAAATTATTGGGTCGTATGAAACCATCTTTCATCTTTATAAAAAAAAAGATTCCGGAAGAAAAAGTATTTTCGCGTGGCCAGGAAAGGCTATGAAAGTGGTAGCTCTCGTGAAGAGATATCCGAGGTTGTCGAATCGCTTTTATGCAGTTAAAGTGGGTTTGCGATGACAGTACAATGCCTTAAGTTCAATGAAGGGTATAAATGATGAGAAGAGACGTAAAGAAGAGTCTAGTGGTTGAAAGCCTCCCACGAAAACTGATGTCGATTTTTGTCTAGCCATATAAATGTTTGTTTGTTTGTTTCTGGTTTGACAGGCGATTTGCATGTCGTTTATCACATGTGGCTCGATGGAACTGAAATATAAATATGAAGGAGAGCCTCTATAGAAGGCTCCTACCATTCATTCGAAATATTTTGGTGGCTAGTTTGTCTGGCCTGATTTAGTGTCTTGTCATATGTCTTCGACGATTGATTGCTATAATGGTGATAAGATGATATTTGTGTCCAGGGAGGCACACCCTTTTAAATTCTCCGACAGATGGAGCGGTATTGAGCTCTAGTAGAAATACAATTGACGTCGACAAGTTATTAATGACAAAAACAGAAAGGATTTGGAAAAACCAAGGCGTGTATCCTCTAGGAAGGTTACAGATTCTATGAAAACACGAAAAATGTGAGGTATTTTGGAAATCTTGATACTTTAATCAAAATCAAATGTTTTTGTTCTGTCTAACGAACGACGAATCATTAAAAGAATAAACTTCAATATTCCGTTGCATTCTAAAAGATTGCTGCTCAGGTTCATAAGCAATACGTTTTAATAAAGCAATACGTTTTTACAGTCGCATTTCTTATGTATGGAAATACCAACGATCTACAAAACACACATAACATGTTTATGATATGTTTAAAAAGAGAAGGGTTTGTGTGCTATTTCATTGCCATTCATACTAACTATACGCGAATTGTTTTTTTGTATTTTTGCGCACAAAACCTTTTCAATTCGATAGAAATTGCTTGTGGGTTTTTCATTATTCATCTTTGAACAGGAAGGTCTTTATTAGGACGTACACGGCCACAGTTATGACTTTTCTTCAGCATTATTACAATTTATATATTTATCCCTGAATAAATGTCCGAACACGAATTATGCTATTGAAGGGGGTTACATCCCATTCTTAGTGGACAGGCACAGAATTCTTTAGGTGTATGTACTATTATGACGTAAGGTAAAAGGTAGTACATGTACACACGTTTCATGTTCATATTGCTCTAATAAATGCGAGACACCAGCACCAGCAACCAGCAACAGCAGCAGCACGTCTCACATCGACACCACACACCCTTGATTTCTATGCTACGTCGTCGTTCGTCGTGTTCGCGCGCAATGCACACGCCAAGTCAGGGTGTGTGTCTGCGTGTGTACGTAACCCATTCGACGACTGGTGACGCACACAAACATTTTCGGATAAGTGTTGTTTTTACGATCTCAGCAACGACTCGGCGACGATTCACTTTTATTTTAGTGCTCGTAAATCCGTCTGCAGTCGGTGTCTGTGCGTGTGAGGTGTTCCGGTGCAGGCGCGTGCCACGCAGACAAGCAGCCAGACGGACACGCACTTTGACACGGAAGCCGAGTGTCGGTGTCGTAACCAGTCCAGTCCAACCATCCAGCCAGACCAGCCAGCAATTGACATAATGATGTACAGAGAGCGAGCAGTATCGTAGTATACACATAATAATCGTTACTCCGCCGCCGGCAGCATAAAAGCAGCATAAAAGCGTGCCTCAAATTGGCATGTACGATTATGTGTATTATTACGATTATGTTTATTGGCCGCTGTTACGGCCGGGCCTAAAACGATCAGCGCTAAACGATCGAGCAGCAGTTCGGCGAACTGTTGATTCACTCTCCGCAGTGTCCCATGTCCCCAGTCGTAATTTAGTCATCGAAATGCTCTGCGCGCCGGCCGGGTTAATAAACAATCCCGGCCGGGCATCCGATTAATGCGGTTGGATCGCGCGCGGAAAGCAATTTCGCGCAGAGCGCGATATTTATGGGTTTGTGACAAAGAGCGGCGCGCAGGTATAGGCTCAAATACTAAAAACCACACGCACAATTTATGCATCCAATCAGTGGCCGGCCGGCCGAGGCGGCTGCGCTGCCCTGCACGCCAAATGGCATTTCACACGGCCATTAATTGCGCTAATGGCTGCCAGACGACATTTTAATCTGCAATATATACGTGGTCGCGAACAACGGCTGAAGCGAGCGAGTCGCGACGCTCGTAAAGATCTCGGGCTCGGGCCGTGCAAAATGGCTAAACGTAGTAATGGCCACACATTTTGTGTTCGTCGGAGCAGCCGCCGTTGTATTTTGCGTCCGTTTGTGTGGTGCGGTGTTCTCGTGGGGCGTATAGAAGTAAACAGATACAGGGTGGTAGAGTTGGAACTGTGTTCACAATAATACTACCAAAATAAATTCAGTTGAACTATGCAAGACATTTCAATTCTTTTTCGAGTGGTAGGAGAATAAACGGTCACAGACAAATGCAATTTAGACATTTTGTTACTATCACATTATTCTGTAATATACTAACAAAAAAGAACTCACCTTTCATACGTATAAAAATGAAGAAAAAACCTGCAATATAAATCTTAAAATTGAAAGGATTTGTAAGCAATTTTGTTCTCAATCATTCGAGAACACGCATATTGTTCTAAGTCAGGCCAATAAATAATTATGATCTCTCCCCCAAACTCAATACAAAAAATCGGAATTTCGTGATTGATTGAGAACGAGGAACCATAACTTTAACTGCAGTGACTCAGAAAAATGTGTGTGAAACTAAAATAAATATGAATATTAACATTGTGCATCAATTCTGTTCAAAAATACAACAAATTATATTGTATGTTTTGGGACGGGCAAGCAATTTGTTTTGTAAGTAAAATAATGTTCATTCAACAAAAATGCATCATTGAATTTTTTGTGCGAATGTTATTTGTCTACAAAACGTAGAAGGATGGAAATTCTAACATGGTTTACGTTATTTGATTGGGTAGTTTAATAATGCAATAAAAGAGTGGAACAAAATATTTCAGAATGGTTAATTGTTTGTTCACGAAAGCGCTTCTCGATTACCTCAATAACTGTCAGCAGCATAAAAGTTTGGCAGAAATATGTATATAGTTTACGAAGGACGTCAAATAATAATAGTACTAGCTGGAAAAAATCTTAGCACGGTCGTAGTTTACCGATGTTCTACAGATCCGCGGAGGTCTTTCGGGGCTTGAATTCCAACATTTGCTTAAGCTTGTCTGTGACGCATTGATAGCCAAATTCAATTTTATGTCCAAGAGTCCCACGACCGAAGCAGTAGTGATGTGATCTTTGC
>JANTBZ010042483.1:0-12241 GCA_024741255.1 Exechia fusca
CACCAATGATGATGGATTTTTTCCGTGCAGTTAATGATAATTGCTTTATAAACATTGTGGGGCGGTGCGCGCGAGCGCGAGTCGCCGCCGAGCCGCAGCGGCAGCGGCAGCACGTACGATGTGTGTGCGTGTGAGTTGTGTGAATGCGAGTAAGATGGATCGACGGAGCGTTTTTGTTTAGAGATGAATTATCTTCAGTGTAGACTGTCTACAAGAATATATAACATGTCCAATAGCATACAAATGTTGATTTCAGAATAGACGAATTGAAAACAAATTATGTTGTTCGGAAAGTATTTTGCATCCAGTTTCAATGCATCATTTGAAATAGTTACAGTTATTCGAATTCAGTCATCTATACATCGTTTCGATTGCTCATTCGTCTACTTTAAGACGCACTCCAATATTTATGTTTTCCTATAAAATTACCAGCCATATTATTTCAAAACTCGGGCAGTGAATTTGCAAAAAATGCTTGTGACTTCTTTATAGTTTCGATTTCTGTAGGTAATTGTCATTATTATAATATTTTCAAATTGAAAGCATAAATAGATAAAGAGGCCTCCACTTTCCGGACAACCCAATAAATATTAAAGCCCCATGATGCGAAAGTTGATGCATTATTTCGATCGATTTTTCAAACGATTTATTGAATATTTTTTGTTTAAATGCAAGCTTAGTAAGTACGCTCGCTCCACCCTTCAAATGCAAGCATGCGGCTAAGGCGTGCTGCTGCTGCTGCTCACTCATTGTGTTGTGGGCTTGGTTTAACTGCGCTGGTGCGTATGTCGGGAACGTGCTGGCAGAGCGAGCACCGCACAGTCGTAATGATCATAATAATTATCTTTCGATAAACAACAAACGTCGCTCACGCGCGCGCAGATAATACTAATATTGTAGTTGAGTGTGTGTGTGTGTGTGTGTGTGTGTGCTCGCGGACAATTGCGGTATTAGCACTACGTTTTTTCGTCGTTCAACGAAAGTAAATATATTTAGTTGTCGCGCGAGTGTTTTCCATTTGCATTGTAATGCACACACAGCCAACAGCAAGTGACACGCACAGAGATGTATAAATAATTCAAAGGTTGACGCGCGTTGAACGCTACTACTCACGATAATGCTGGCTGGCTGGCGTGTCATATACGAAGCATACAGCCAACATGCACAAGCGAGTGCGCGAAGCGAGCACATAAAAGCTTTTAGACAAATATGTTTCGCGCCAGTGTCGCGTCGTCAGATTAATCTCTTCGTCGTCGTCGACAAAGTCCTCGCGTCTGCGGTCCGCGCTCACATGCGCCGCAGACGCACATGCACATGCAAACACTCGCACATATTTTCGGAAAATTGCGCAAATTGAAATACACTCTCTTCCCCTCCCCACCGCATCTTTGGGGAGCCCGAGTGAAATTGTTTCGTCAACATTACCGCACCGCAAAAACCGCATACACGCGCTCGCTTCCTCTAATCCCTGTGCACATTTGCACAAACATGGCATACGCAGGCGAGCTATAGTACACACTCGTCACGACAGTGTGTAGAGTAGATGTCCCTTCAATCGAACACTTTTCGTAAAACACCCGTGTAGGTGTTATTTTTCAATAGATTTTTAAAAACTAAAAATGTTGCAGTTATTCTATTTCCCTCTCTACATTTTGCCAATTCAAAGTTTTAATGTAAACTAATGGCACTCAGTTATTATGAATGTTTTAAAATGTGTGCTCCTTCGGACTTTTTTCTCGAATCCTGTATTACACGATGTTCGACATGCATCTTGTTCCTTGTTCTTGTTCCTTCAGAAAAATAGCATTTTAAAAAATCATACACTTTTCCGTCTATATTTGTTGTCGATTTTTAAATCCGATTGAAGGGGAATCTACTTTACCGTCTCATCTTGAAATTTGTCAATTCCCTTGTATGTTTCATGCACGATTCAATTTATTTGTATCGCTATTCTGGGGATATTCACCTGACCGGCACTGTTTACTGTTTGTGACGCACACACGGTAAAGTACAATCATTACGAAACGCTTAATAAATCGCGCCTGCGTGAGCATCAGAATGCAGATCGCCCATTACGACACGCAAACACGGCGCGTGCATGCGTGCTAATAACGACTGGTTTGCACGCGTGCGCCACACATCGGCACTCGAGATCGTGACGCACGCGCGCTCACACGCACAACGACGAAAAAGACCGACGAAACATGCGCAGACACAACGACATCGAACGGAAACTTACCCGATACGACTGCTGGCGCTGCCGTTCGGCTGCCGACGCCGACGAACCGCCGCCATCATCTCCTCCGCTCTGTGCACCATCACTTCCATCATCATCATCATCATCATCCTCCTCGGACATGGCCTGCTCCTGTTCCAGCATATACGTAGCTTCGTCGCCCTCGCTGTCCTGACCAGCCGCCTTCGTCCTCTCCTCGCTGGCCGACAGTCCATTGTCGCACAGATCCACCTCGTACAGCACCACATCCTCATCGTTCCGGATGCGCTTCTCGCACATCTCGTACGCCATAATGCTGGACCGGCCATCGTAGCCATCGTCCTCGTAGTAGTCGCCATCCTGGTCGTCGTCCTCATCGTCATCGTCGTCAAAATCGTACCCGGCCAAGCGGCCAGCGGCGCCCGTCAGCCGGACACCGGCCGCCGAATCGTCACCGCGCTGGTTCGCGTAGCGCCGCTGGCTCAGCTGGCTGCCAGCGTGCAGGTGCTGATGCTGCCCGGACTGGCTGCCCGAGATCTGCATGGTGCGCGACACGATCTTGGCGGCGCGCACGATCGCCGTCAGGACGAGGGCGACGCCCGCGCCGAAGAGCAGCAGCTGCGCGGCCGCATCGACGACGGGCAGAATGTTGAGGTAGAGGTTGAAGCGGGTCTTGAGGGCGGGCGGCAGATCGGGCATGATCTGGCGCGAAGGGGGGGAGGGAGAGAGAATTGTTGGTTATTGAAGTAGTTTATTCATCATCATCTACATCCCTTGTACCCCATTAAGGAGTGTTGAGAGGCCGTATTTGAAATACGAAGCTTTTAAAGGTTATTTACTTTTGATAGGCAACAGTATATCAACAGGACAGTTTCACTCAAATAGGCAGCTATACTAGAACTTTACTCAACTTCACTGAAAGAGTGATAACTGTCAAGGCAACATTTACGTGTCTGCTCGCACACGGGCAGAGACTCATTACACAGTTCTCTGTTTTGACGACGCGTTTGATAAATTGTAGGTGTCGCGTCGTTCTGAAGTAGTTTATTACTAAGAAAGATAACCTACTAACGACACCCTAAGGTTTGGAGGCCATATCTTAAATCTGGAACATAATTTCGCGACGATTCGTTTGGAAGTTCAAAGTTGACAAAAAGTGGAAAGATTCAACGACTTTTGAGTTTAATATCAATTTAATATCATATCAATTTTATTCTTCTACATAGTTTCATTTAGCTCGATAGCTTTAAATCAGCGGTCTTCCAACATTTCGATCACCTTCAAAAATTATTCGTCGCTAACCCTTGCAAAAAGTTCCCATTTCTCGATGATACTTCCACATTCTTTCCCTGGAGCTACCATTTTCATTAGGAAAATACAAAATAGTCTCTGAGGGCCAAATACGTGCAAAACCATAGATAGTACCACTATTCATAGCACCAATTAATTTATTATTATGGCTTTTGGTCTATTTTGTCGTTTGTGAGTTTTTGCGGCACTCTCACCGCAAAATCTACAGGTTCCATCCTGTTCGAATTCCGAAATTATTTGGTTGACTTATTGATGTTTTCGTCAGGAAATACCAAATTAAGGCGTCCACTGCGCGCATCGGCTTCGATGCCCAAATAGAAGTTACAGATTAGTTTACAAAATAGCCTAATTTAATTTCGGCTAGGTCAGACCCCAAATGAGAATTTCTCAAGAAATATTTTGGCTCCAGCGGCCCTTCTACTTATCAGAAATCAGTGCTTTATTAAAATACCTTCTTCACCATATATTAGGATACTTGAAACCGCGAGTTACAATAAAGGCATCATCTTTCAAACTAATGACAGTACGAGTATCTGATTAATTATTACCTGCCACCTACGTGCAGGG
This sequence comes from Exechia fusca, assembly GCA_024741255.1. Lineage (NCBI taxonomy): Eukaryota > Metazoa > Arthropoda > Insecta > Diptera > Mycetophilidae > Exechia > Exechia fusca. The sequence goes on from JANTBZ010042483.1 coordinate 4,094, forward strand.
AGAACAACTTAACCAATCCAAAGAGCATAACTTCTATCTCTATAACATTAGGATCACGATTTTTTGCAGTTGATTAGACTCAGCAGCTCAGCTCAGCAGCTTATTTTCTGAAAAAAAAATCCACATTCGTTCAATTTGTACAACCAATCTTCAAGCTAGTGTCAGTATTACTAGTTACTAGAATGTTAGAGCCGCTCGCTATTTTTCAAAAATAAAGTTCTTGTCATTTTTATGAAAACAAAAGTTATAGAATTCAAACGATTGGGTCTCTTCAAATTGTTGAAAATGACACATGTGACTGACTATGTTCATCTTGCATATTGGAAAATACACGTTGAGGATCATGTAAAGATATCTCATGTGATTATGAATTGTGGCTTGTGCAATTTTTCATGCATGTTACAAAAGAAACGAAATACCCGATTGGTAAATTTGAGCTTCATCATACAAGTGGTTTGAAAGTTATAGCTGCTCAAAGTATCATGCTGATCAATTGGGTGTGTCTGAAACACATTCTTCGGACAATGCCAACAAATATCGTTTGCCTGCGACTGACTTTATATCGGAAGATTTTGGTGGTGTTAATAATATCGTTCCAAGTCAGAATTTAGAGGAATTTAAACCGAAAAAATAGAGATCATAAATCACAATTAAACAAGAGTAGGAGTAGTATACGCGTGAAACAGAACAATCATCTATGGCATTTCATGTTAGAGCCTCATTTCAATGAAAATAAGATTTACCTAATCCGATTCTTTTATCCAACGATTGAAAATATCACCAGTTTGGTGGTTTTTCTCAAAGAACCGAGAATCACGTGATTTAAGGCCGAAAATTTGAACAGAATATATTGAGCCGTTGTCCGTTGTTAAATGTTCACGAACAATGTGCACATTCATAGGTATGAAAGTATGAACATGAACCCGCTAGTTTTCAGACCATAAATAAACACAGCAATCCAACACTCACTGCAACGACTTCTGCAACGCCGACGTCTCCCTGCGCGACATCCCGCCTCCACCGCTGCCCCCCACCATCATCATCATCGAATGATGCCCGGAATGATGCTGATGCGTCGTCAGCGGCGTCGAATTCGCCAGCGCCCCCATCCCGCCGCCGCCGCCGCCGCCCCCCATCGCCGCCGACCCGATCGGCCGGCACGGCGTCTGCAGCATCTGGGCGCCCTGGCGCCCCTTCGCCGGCGGCGATCCCTCGATCTCCGAGTCGTCCAGCTGCAGCAGCTGCTCCGCGGCGGACGACGACCGACTCGGCGTCATGGTCATCAGCCCCATCATCATGCTGCCGCCGCCGCCGCCGCCACCAGCTCCTCCATTCAATCGGGGCGATCGCCCGAACACAAAATCACCATCGTCGCTCACGTGGGCGCCCGCCCGCCAGGATGGCGTCGAAGTCGAGGCCCGATGGTGCAGCAGCATCGGTGATCCTTGGCCCGAAGATGGCGTCTGTGGCGGCAGTCGAGCGCCAAAGTTCTGGGACCGATTTCCTAGCAGCGGCGTCGGTTGAATCACTGAAATTGCGCTGCGATGTTGCGGCGTCGCTTCCACAAAAGCGCCCGCCGTGGCCGCCTCTCGATGCCTCGGCGTCTGTGGCATCGGCGTTCGTCCGGGCAGTCGACCTGCTGCTCCGCCGCCAATCCACAGCATCGCCACCAGCCTCAGCCACCAAACACACGCCAACCGCTTCACTCCCCAAAACACTTTCTTGCCCACTCTCGCCGCCCTCCGCGGCCACTCCCTGGTCACCTTCCGCACCGGCAGCCATCTCCGTCTCCTTCGCAGTACCTCCTCGATTTTCTCGCACCGTAAAAGTTCCTCCACCGCCGGTCGTTCGGCCCATTCCGGCCGCATTGCAGCCGTAATCATTGCCTGCATTTCCTCGCTCGCCTCTCGCAGAACTGCGGGCAATTCGCCATTCCTCAGCTGCACCCACAGCGGCCCATTGTTCGGCAACGTCAGATTGCACACCAGCTCCAGCGCCGAGATGCCGAAGCTGAACACGTCCGCCGCTTTGGTGAATCGCGAGTGCAGCAATTCCGGGGCAATGTACCGCGAATCTCCCTCGCACGATTGATGCAAATTCGGCTTGTTCAGATCCACCACCAGGCCGAAATCGCCCAGCTTGCAGCCCCCGTCCGCCGTCATCATCACGTTCTCCAGCTTCACGTCCAAGTGGATCAGATCGCGGGCGTGCAGAGCCCTCAGCGCTAGAAGCAGATCCGCCAACAGCGGCCAAATGGCCGGCTCTTGCAACTTCTCCGGCTGCCTCAGCACAAACGCGTCCAAGCTCTCGCGGCACAGCTCCAGCTGCATGTACAGATGATCGTCCTGCTCCCAGGCCATGTACAGCCGCAGGCAGTGCGGATCGCAGGCGAGCTGTTCGTAGCGACGGACTTCCTCTAGCCGTTCCTCGCGCCATCGCTCACTCCGATACGGTTGCTTGGAGCGCTTCACTGCATACTGATGGCCATCGTCGCGCGACCGCACCCGGAACACCTCGCTGAAGGAGCCCTCGCCGAGGCGGGCCAGCACTTCGAAGCACTGTTCAAAGTAGGAATCGGGGCCGGTCGGGTCGTAGTGAGGCGATGTCAGCGGACGTTGGGTGCACACGCAGAGCGGAGGAGTGGCGGCGGAGAAGGCAGGGTTGGTGTTTTGATTGAACGAAACGGATGTGGCCACGGAGGAGCAGCTCATTGACTTGTTGAACACGCTGGTCTGGTCGGAGTGATGGTGATGATGGTGCTGATGGTGCTGGTGTCCGTTTGAATGGTGGTGGTGATGATGATGGTGTTGATTGGAGTGCTGATGCTGCTGATGCTGCTGCCCCGGATGCTGCCCGTTGAAGGACAAGGTGTGCGTTGTGCTGTGCATGTGGGCACCACTGTGGGCATTGTGACTAGTGACAGTGGCTGGAAGACTGTGGGCGTGAGATGATGGCGTCCCGAGCGAGGAGGCCGTCGTTGAGGTGCCATTGGCGGCGTGCAGAAGCGATCCGTTGCTGCTGCTGTTCGCGTGGCCATTTATCGAGTGATTGTGATAATGGTGATGGTGCAGCGTGTGCTTGGGATAGAGTTTGGGCGGTCGCTGGCGCTGGCGGAACGAGTCGTTGGCGTTGGCGGCCGCAGCGGTGGCGTGTTTGAAGGAGTGCGAGAGGTGGTCATCGTGGAAGATGGGCACTGGTAGGAGGGATTTGGTGGACATGGTGTGTTTGTTTTGTGTTCCTTTGTTTGGGTGTGTTCACGCTGCACTCGCACGCTGCACTTTTGTATACAATCTAAACCACGCACACACGACAACTGTTGAGCAATATTTATTCGAAAGATGCAATCGCGAACGATTTTTGGAGGTTATGTGGACGCGGCGACGCCAAATCCGCGAACGCGAAGTGGTTTGAATCGTAACCGGCGGCCTGCTTTTTGCTTGCGACGTCGGTCGTCGTGGCGCAATCGTATTTCGAGTTCGAGTGCAATACACAATAAACGCGACGGTCGTTTGTATTATGTGAGTCTTGCTAATTGTACTCTGGCTAGACGAGGTGGGTGATAACGACGATAACGATTGTCTGGCGATGTCTCGGATCAGCTGCTGCATATAATTGAATTGCGACGCGCAAGGACGCGCGGCGCGGACGGAAGCGGCGTCGTATTTTGTTATGGTGCAAGCCGCGTGTTTTTGTTGTGTGCGCTTTTCTCGTTTCTCGTATTCGACTTTCTCTCTTGCTTGTCTCGAAGATCTGCGTGCGATGCGCAACGTTGCCGCATCTGCACTCGACCGTTGGACGAATTTGAATCGGCGATGGTTTGAGTGATATGTGAGTTGGTTCGGGTCGAGTGCGTTCTATGGTGAGAGCGGAGAACGAGTGTGAAGCGCCAGAATGTATGCAGTGCGAACCAATCACGCGGTGCTGTGATGAAACCGTATTTTTGTTTCGATGTGTTCAAATAATTTCAACCAAGATTTAAATATTGCTCACGGCTGCACTTCGGCTCACGAAGAATATTCGGGTGACTGGATGGATGAATATTACAAAGTCAATATATGGTTTATCGAGGAGATTTACGGACATAATAGAACAGAACCTTACTCGGAAAACACTTGTCCTATCGACACAATAAACTGTAATTAGATGAAGCACGGTCTTGAGAATATGGCGCTAGACACTTGAAAAGCCCGCATCTGGCGAACGGTCCAAAATTATTAAGTCAGAGTTTCGCTAATCGCTAGCATTACTTATCAAATATTAAGATCGCCGGCCCAAAGAATAGATGGTCCTTCGAGACAAACCATGCAAACCATGCATTCGATTGATTTGATTATATTTCATGCATGATTGTATATCAAGTTAGCCGCATGCGTTTTGAACCAAATCTTGATTGTACTTTACTGTTGGGGTGAACCGTTGAGCAAATGGGGACATAAATTACGGTGCGTTTCACATACTGAAATTAGTAGATTTTCTAGTACAAATCGACTAAAAAATCTACTATTTTTAATCGATACGCATATTCGTAAGATACAACTTATTCTCAATGATATTTTGTTATTGGTGAGTTATATGTACTTCACTTGAAAATCCATTGATAATAGTCACCAGGGACCCTTAAAAAACGTGACTTCCTTTGCTTTGTTTATTTGAATTCCAGGGCCGCTGAATTTTTTTCAGATACAAATTCTTAAAAACCTGACGTGGGACGACATTATCAACACTACAGAACACAATTATATTTTTCCTCGAATAAGACGACTTATGTCAAAGTCCGCAAACAGTAGTTTTCAGACAAATAACATGATATCTTCCTTGAGCAAATTGAAGGCTCTTGATGTGGATATTGACAATTGGAACAATTGCATATTGTTTACAGATGTCCAAACCATAAACAAATGTTTTTTAATAGTTTTCACTTTGACTCTACAACGAGCTATAGCCTACTAAAAACAGTTTGCTTTCTCAAGTGTATGATCCTAGTATTTCTGGATAAATTATATTGATACAAAGACGACGATGTTCGTAAATGGTAGTTTTGATCATCCAAGCACATATTATTGAATTATAAATTAGCTGACCTTTACGATATAAATTCAAATTTGTTCGGCCTGCGTTATGTTCCATGTTGCTATATATAGGTCACGGGTTTACGATTTCATATGTATTTTCCTCGTAATAATAAACGCCATTAGTTTTCTCGGAACCATTCATATTTGAATTAATTTATTATTTCAATGATAATTTCGAGTGTATGTGTGTGTGAATGTATGAGTGTAATGTAATTACTTGAAATGTGTGTTGTTTCATCTAAATGAAAACAATTCTCGAGATTTTATATACCGTGTCTAGAACACTCGCAAAGATGCAACTGAACCATAAACGAAATATGTTCAATATTCAAGTGTGTGAGTTTGTGAGTGTTATGTTCTTGTGCTCGCTAAATATCTCGTTTTTACTTGTTGAAATCAAATGGAGATCATATCTATAATAGAAATACGACGGAATTGTGTTCTGTTCAATAAGTTTAGAAACGAATATATTTAAAAGGGTGTAGCTGACATATTGTTCACTCGCTATTCGTCTGCTCTCGTCTCTGGTTATCATTATCAGTAGAACAACATCACCACCACAAAACTATAAATTCTCCTCCCATCGTCCTCGCTCCAACCAGCCCCAAACCCACGTAAGCATCCTCTACTGCATATTAGTACTACATATACATATCGATATTCGAATCTGATTTCCGATTCGGTTTGTGTAATTCTTTTGATTTAGTAGATGTGTGTGCTCACCACATTTCTCGCCCAACCACCACAACACAATACACACTCATCGGGAAAAATCGCACGCCCACCTGCGCTTCTACGAAGAAAAAACAAACACTGCATGTCAATTTCACACGAAAAAACACCGCACATCATCAGCACACAATCATATCATATAGCGAGAGCGATGTGTGCGATTTCAACAAGAGAGAATGTGTTCTGTATTTCGGTATGTTCGGCCTGTCTGTCTGTCTGTCTGCATGACTAAATGTGTATTCATCATCATGGTATGTGCGTGTGTTTGTGTGTGTGTGCATGTGGTTCATATTTCCCCACTCACATCACATCATCAGCACGGTCCATCCGAATCCGGGCAGCGCGAAACTAAGAATACTCATCAGTGTGTTTGGGTCGTGTGTATCTGCATGTGTGTATATGTGTTTGTGTCGTCTGTGGACAGCATATCGGTGTGTGTGTGTGTTGAAAATAGAGCATCGAAAAAGAAAAACAGAAAACTGAATTGCGGAGTTGTTGAGTTGTGTGTCTGGTCTTCTTCCAGATCAGTGTTCAAAATACGCGAATGTGTTGTATTTGTGTGTGTGTGTGCGTGTGCATGGCGTGTGCGTGTGTATGCATGAAGGGTTTTGGGGTTTTCTTCTGTTGGGTTGAGGTTGGGGATGTTTGAGTTTTGTGTGTGTATGTGGAAAGGACAAAGATGTTGGTAACACGATGACGGATTGTTACAAGTGTCCACCGTTCGGCGGCCGGCCATCCGCCTCAGCTCCGGAGCGTCTAGCTACTGGTTGTTGATGCAGCTGGCCCGTCAACGGGCGGAATGACCGGAGGATTTAGCCGCTCTTGAAGAGCAGCACGGCGACCTGGCCGAGATAGAAGTAGATGAAGTGGCGCGTCTCGTGCGTCACGTACGAGCCAAAGTTGCGGCCGACGATGCAGTGCCAGGTCGGGTTGTACTTCTTGTCGAACTCCTTCTTGATGTAGGCGGCGATGTCCTGCGTGAGAGGAAACGAAGTGGAAACAAACAGGTTAGTTTGGGTGGGATGAGTTGGTTGAGCGTTGAGCGAGCGATGCGCGTTGCAATTTGCGGCGGTTGCCGAGCGCACGATTGGCAGCTCAATTGTTCGAGTTTACTTCAATTGGGTTGTTCAAAAAAATATTGCTGGTTGTGTTCAAGAATTGTAAAACTGTGGTGTGATTTCGGTAAATACTAAACTGTGTCTACTGAAGTCGGCGCAATTTGATTTTTCGACAATCAACGTTTGTTATCAAGTTGTAACGTCGCTGATCATAAACATACACCCAAGCTAATTTGAATCTTGCTTAGTTTCGTTTCAATATGATTATTAAGTTACTCAAATAAAAAAGTTGTGGTCTCTAAACCAAACACGAAACACTCATATTTCGTATGCGATCGCATTTTTGTCTAGTAAATTGTTTGATGTTCGGTTTTGAAGCCAGAAGTAGTAATTTGAAGTTTAACCCTCTAGTGAACAGTACGTTTGTAGGCGGACCACACTTGAAGGACTCCAGTTCGAACACCTTGACTTTTTCTCAAGATTTGTTGTTGTTGCTTACAGCTGATAGAATTCTCGACAATTTGCAACCAATCTTTCTTATGTTGTACATTCGTTCTGCCGACGTTAGCCCTTCGAAAATGAAATTTCGGCAAAAAGACCAAATTAATTGTTTTGCCAAAAACATGATTTTTACGAGTAAAAAGTACATACTAATATTTGACGACATTAAATAAACGCTTAAATAACGCTCAACCATGTTCGAACTGGAGCACTTCAAAAACGTCGTTTTCGGCGTGTCCTTTAGAGGGTTAAACCATGTAAAGAAATCGTCTTTTTTCTCCTTTTGTATGTATCTCTGTGATATTATGAAAATTCCAATGATGCAGTTTTATTGAATGAACGGTATACTATCGCATGAGAACAAAATATTATGAACATGTCGTACCCGTGTCTTAGCACGCCCTAAGAAAGACTTCTCCGTTCGTATTCGTTCGTACATTATTGCACTAATGAAACATAGCAATTTTTTATACATTTTTGAATTATGAATTATTTGTGCACAATTTCATTGTCTTTCTTTTGAGTATACGCACAATGTTCCAAGTCAATCCAGTGCAATGTTATGGTCTCTCAACCAAACATGAAAAACATACTTTTTGTATGGGGAAAAATATTCTATTTTACTCTCCATACAAAAAATCAGAAACTCGTGATTGTTTTAGAGAGCATTACTTAGAGAACATTACTACTCATTCAATAAAATTGCATCATTGGAATTTCCAAAATATCACAGACTAGCGGCTGCGCCGCTAGCGCCTGCGGCGGGCTTTTCAGAGCTCGCTTCG
>JANTBZ010042494.1:0-12240 GCA_024741255.1 Exechia fusca
AGTAAATCCAAAGAAATGCACGTCAGATTGCACTAGAAATGGCAGAAGGGCTATTTGAATGCCAGAGTCCGGCGGATACTCGAAACGAAGTTTGAATTGAAGCCGAACAAAATCCATAAAGTCCTCACGGTAAAGCAAGTGGTGCGTTTCTAAGATTCTATTCTTGTACGAATAACTTGTCATGGTCGAACTACTGATAGAAAAACAAAATGATCGAATTTAGTTAGAGTGAAGGTCCTGAGATAATCTGAGCCTGAGAGAGACCATCATATCTACGGAGCCTGACTCTTTGATGGTATGGATTGGCTAAATCGAAACGTTTCACATCTCATTTCGCGTAAACAATTGCTGTCGATGTGACCGGATGTAAAAGCGATGAATTTTTAAATTTCAGATTTGTTGGAGGTACTAGTCAACGCCAAAAGACACGAAAGTCTGGACCAGCGTGAAAAGTTAGAGGGCAAGATTACAGGGCAAGATTACAAAAGGTCAGCGAGCAACTCGATTGCTAATATACTAGGTAGCATAACTACGGCCAAGTGCGGGTAAATCGAAACGTGCTGATGGTTCCTTCAACCATAGACACTCCTTGTTATTTTGTACAAATTTCAAATAACAATTCCTAAAACTTATGACAATACGGACATTCTACGTTGTATCGCCAGTTGTGTTGCAGGGTGTACAGATGTGCTATGCGATATACCTTGAAGCCAAAAGGATGAAATACCACTAAACGATTCCTAGCGTCGTTCGTGTGTAGTTCATTCAAATACATTTTTTCCGGCCTCCGTAACCAAGCACCGACTGGTACGATGAGACTTTATTTGCCTCAAGAAACGACACCGATCGCGTCGTCATGGCGCGTCGATTCGTTGCTGGTGCGTGTCAACTTTCTTTCCGAACGAATTTCCCGCAGGATTCAGTCCGTAAATGTGGGTCAGCCAGTGCGCAGCAGACACAGCGTTCTCAAGCGGCTGCGATTTGACACACAAATTGCTTGACCCCTACACCAGCACGGACCAGCAGGGCCATGACCCCATTTGCACGCGAATCGCCAACCCACACATTCGGACAATCTCATTTAAATATTCGATTGTTTCTCGTACAAAGCAATTTGCACACGAATAGCTTCTGCACCGAAAGCAGCGGTGCTTATACCGAATCGGAAAAAGGGGCGAAGTGTGCGCACAAGAATAGTTTGCGCCAGTATGCGCCAGCACAGGTGAAGGTCACGCACAGGTGGGCTTATCTGATGCGACAAGCGGATAGTGCAAAAACGGTTGGAATTGGGCGACCGCCTGGAACTATGAGTTTGTTATTGTAATAGGTAGGCTAATTAAACCGTTGCCGTTACGCTACTTAATGCAATTGATTAATAACGAACTAAATGTTGCGCATTACATTGAAGTCGCGCCTCCTTAGCAGCTCATGTATTATTTATAAATGTATACATGTCTTTGTTGTTTGCATACTGCACCACCATGCATAGTGTTTTCAATGGCTTGAGTAAAATCAATTTGGTGACATTCACCGCGTGTCTTGGTCGCGCAACACCACAGCTGAGCTGGACAATCAGAATGGAACTTGTTCGGCCAACAATAAACCTCGTCAAGGGTATTCTGAGCATTTGAACACGGAAGGTTTCGAACACTTTTCTATGCCGCAAACGTAATTACGACGTCAACGTTGTCACGCGACAACGAGTACCATACCTTTTATGCTGAGCGCCCATATCCATTGAGAAGTCCATGTTGCTCGACCGGAGAATTATTTGAATTTCGTTGAGTAGTGTTGATTAATAGATAACACTGACCACCATACGAAAAAAAACGATCTCAGTCATTTACGCACTCATACACCTATGTATAAATTCACACATCATGCACACACACACACTACTGTGACGACACTACACTTCCCACTACTCGCGATGACTTTCCTCGGTGCCCAACAAATCGAAACTGCTGGTCGCAAAGTGAAAGTTCCGAGCTTATATGCGAAAACCTCTCGGGCCGAACGCGCCTCGTCGGCAGAATACCTACACTTGGGTGGGCGCGCACACGAACGACTCGCGATGGGCGCCCTTTGCCCACGTGTGTGTGTGTGTACGTGTATAAGTGAGGCGTTGAATAAATTGCGGGTGTGAACATTTGCTTTATGTCTTCGATTGGCATGGCGGCGGCGGCGTCGACGACGGCATCAGTAGATTAGACACATTTGGGCGCGCGCGCTCGCGCGAGACCTTGAGCGAAATTATGATGGACTGCCAGCACGAAGCCGAAGGTGTAACTGGCAGAGAGCGGTGCATAAATCAGTGATCGCTCAACACGATACACATCCGCATACCATTTTGTATTATCGGTGGAGTTCTTGCGTTCTTGTCAAGGGAAACATTTGGCAAATCGCAATAATATCGACTATTTTATTGAAATGTGATTTTTCTGCGCAGCTAATTCAATAGAACTATTGCAAGAGCTATTGGTGATGTTATGTTGTGTGTTCTATGATTTGAATGCGTTCAATTTGAACATTCGAAACCGTCATACGTCATTATAGATTGGTGCCGCAGCATTGCATTATAATAAGTCCAAGGACTAGAAAACGAAGTAAACACCAGCGGTAAGCACACAATCGCTATTCGCATTGTTTGGCAAGAGCACGTCGTGTGTCTACGCGTCTGCACACACGCTCGATCGAAGACAACGGACTCGACTTACTGTACTAGCTCTATCTAGACAAGCATTCACACGTTAAACCTACCACCCACAAACCACCAACCGCCGTGCCTGCCAAATGAATTTTATGCGGCGCCGCAATGTGCTGACTGGATTACGTATAGTACTACAAACTTACACACCACAAGCACATAACAGCTCGCGCGGTCAGGAAGGAACCCATTCCCATTCAAATGCACTGAACTTTGGTGCGCGTTAATTCGTTTCTTGCGCACAGACACGCGATGCGTCGAATCACGCATCTGACTTGCAACCTGAACGAGCGCACGTTAAAGCGGCGCGTGCTAAACTAGGTTAAACTTGCGAGCGTTTGTGGAAACTAATAACCTGATTTTGGGCACTTTGGGGGTGGGCGAGATTGACTTGCATCGTGCTCTGTGTTTCGTTTTCCTTATTGCGGCTCGGCTCGGCACTTTCGATGCATATCGTAATTCGGAGCCAACAAAGTTCGGACGTAGTAAAGTAATCGTGTAGCAAGAGACGAGAGGCTGTCACATGGTCGTGTGTTGTGTTGAGCTGCGATTTGTTCAAGATCAAAATGTTACACGTGAGGAGCGTGTAACGTAAGGAATTAGTGCACATGCTACACGCTTGAGGCTTGCCGCATGTCGGCAACAATTGTTGCGTGTCGCACGCAATCGCAAGTGTTTGAATGGGTGTTACTTTGTAGCATAAATCCGAAATTTCGTTTGGGGTATGATAAATTATGTGTTGTATGTTTTATGTTGAATGTAATTATGACTTTCAGACTTATTCGTTAAACGTCGGACGTTTTCAGCATTTTGTGAATCCTAATTAGTCTTTCTAAATCCTAATTAGTCTTTCTAATTCTAATGCACAGTATTTTCAATAGCTACCGCAAAAAACATTATTATTCATCAAACCCTCAACAACGCAGCACCAACAATTCACCACCTTCATAATCATATCGGCGCAACATCTTGTTCGGTCAAACGGACGATTGGCATAGGCCGCAAACCGACACACACGCAACGCAAACAGGCGTTCATGCAACACGTGTCCAATTAAACTGACCCACATGCCAGCCATCATTTGGATAGACGTGCGGTATCGACTCGACTGTGACGGACGAACGGCGGAGACTGGGTCAGCGGTCAGCGTGGGCTAAGTGGTTCAGGGTCCGCGTCCTCGTCAGTAGAGAGATCGTATCCACTGCTGAATATACCTGTTTGCTCCCGGATATTGTACTCGTAAATCATTGCACATGTGGCGTGCGTGCGCAAGTTCAAACGTAGATTACGTGTTTAATGCCCGTCCGCCTTGTCGGCTGCGGTTGTCGGTTGTGGTTGCGGACAGTGCAAAGCAATTACGAATGCAAGTTTATCGTACTGTGTGTTCGTGTGTATATTTTCATGTTAAAAACACAAGTGCAGGCGGAGTCACGTCGAGGAAACGGTCGGTCAGTCGAATGGTGTCACGGCATGCCGGTCTGAGCTAGACCTTCCCAGCGATCCGGTACCGGTAGGAAATATCTGAGCGGAGTGAAAAAAATGCATAGGTTCGAGGTCAAAGTCATTGGAATGGAATTTCGACCCCATCGAATTACCTCTGCATCGCTTCGAGAAACCGTTGCCGGTACTGCTTCGGCGAAATGACCGTCGGCAGTTTGCCCTGTCCGCCCAGGATGCCGCTCTTCTTGACTATCGACTCGATGCGTTTGTCCAGCGTGAATGTGCGAATATAATCTGCGAAATCGACTCGAAGTTATTAACTATTCTAATTATAGTGTACATTGTTAGACTAATCCACTCACCTATAATACCCAAAACCAATATCTTTTCGGTGCCATTGAGGCCGGCCAGCAGCGAGTAGTCCATGACGTCGTTGCGCTCCAGAAATGCGGTGTCGCGCTGCAGCGCCTCGAGCATAACCGTTTGGCTGTGCCGCAGAATGTACAGCGGATGCTGCCAGGAGTCTGTTCGCCGAGCAACCGAAATTATATTGTAACTGTACGAAACATGCGTCATTGCGCAAACTCACTCATGATCAGGTTCTCGTCCAGCAGCACGTGCTCCCCCTTGTACTCCTTGGGATTGACCAGCCGATTGCGATCGGAGCCCTTCAGATCGTAAATAGTCGTGATGTCACTGTTGTAGAACAGATTCTCCATGACCAGCAGGGATTTCTCCAGCACCGAACTAAACGTGAACGATTGCGGACAAATTAGGCTTGAGTCCGCCAGTGAAAAAATCAAAATCAACCCACTCTTTTTTCTTGATCGTCAAACGATAGACGCCGAAAATCTTCGCCAACAGCGTGGGCTCGTTGCGCTGCATGCACTGGGCCACGTACTCAAAGTATTTGGGCGCGAAATTCTCGAAGATCATCATGTCGACGCGAGACATTTCCTTGAGTACGAAGCGATCGTCTATGGCGGGGCAGCGCAGGCATCGTCATATAATTCGCACTCGAGATAAAGTTGGTAATTATACGGCCCAACTTACCCATCGTCTTGCAAAACTTCGAACCACTCTTGCCGCCACGGGCATCCCACATGACGCTGCTGCACAGCGAGCGCGCAAACAGCACACGCAGTTCGTCCACATCATCCGCACTCGACTGAACCGACGACAATGCTGGCAGGGTGTTCGACACCTTGCGCTTGTGCTCGGATTCCGATGTGCTGCCGCCGCCGCCAACGGTCGCAGTCGATTGATCCGCATGCGATTCGCCAGCTGTCGTCGGCGTTGCCGACGTGGCTTCGTTGGCTTTGTTGGGCGAAGCGTTCGGCGAGTGGCCACTGACGCCGATGCCGGTGGAAATGAGACTGGCCCGCAGCGTGTCGAATTCGTGGGCAAAGTATGTTTTGCAGGTGAAGCTGGTCGTTGAGTCCTGCGATGAGAGATTGGAGAGCTTTTTGATTAGTATGATTTGGTTTTGAACAGTCTTTCAAATACTGTTGTATTCTTAATTATCTTAAAATCAGTGGGAATACTACAATCAAGTTCTGATTCCGAGATAGACGAATACAGGGTGACCAGAAATAACCCGGACAACATTTGGGGCTGCTTGCCATGGTGGTTACTTATCGCAGCACATTTCGTTTGCTTTTGTTGTATTCTCTGAGAATGTATGTATTTGAAATTTCGAGTTAGAAGCGGTACTTATTCACCGTTTGGTAGGATGGCGAAATAAACACGTGCTATTTTAAAACTGTTTTCAGTGTAATTCAGTGTGAAAAACGAAAATTTGAGATCGCTCGTGAGATTGGAAGGAATAATCAAGACATACAAGCCACAAAAAGTTATGCGCCTCACTTTAGAAAACAAGCGAGTATAAGGCCTCAAAGACATAAAATAAAAACTTCGTTCAATTGAAGGATTTACGCTACAATCGTTTGTCCGGGTTATATCTGGCCAAAAAACATGTACAAAACATTGTCGGACAATCGGATATCGCGGCGATCGCGTTAAATCTTCTGCAACGACCCCACAGCATAAAAAATGTTCAAATGAAAATACGAATTTTTCACTCATAGCTGGCCTATCGACGCCAGCTCAGGCTTTGATATTGTTAGAACAACTACGTTGTATGGAATAGATGCCCCTACAGAATTCAAATCCATTTCGACCGCCCAAATGGATTTGATTGGCATATTTCACGCCGTTCTAGGTACATGTTTTATATAGCGTTATCGCAATCAATTTAAAATGTCCTCACAACGTTCTAGGGTTCTTATTTCCTCGCTGTGAATGTTTTAATGAATTATACCAATTTACAAGCAACATCAGAAATCGAAACAGATCTATTCCGACCTAGCATGTGCTCAATATATCATCTCTCGGACATCTCAATAGGTAATACAGATCATCCCGATGAGATGTCTCTGGGAAATCTGAATGAAGAATCTATTCGTTTTTCATGTCCATTTCAGATGAGCCAGAGATGATTTTTTCGGATATTTAAATCTCGAAATTGACATCCGCTTAGTATCAAATACTCGATTCAATATTGTCTCATCAGTCTGTGGAGCATCTATATCGAATTCGGTTGCGGTCTTGAGAACATCCTCATAACATCTTATCTTTGAATATTATTGATGATCTCAAGATGTCTTGAGGATCGCGTTTGCCCGTTGGGTAGTTGTTCGAACAATGAGTGTTTAAACAATAATACTCACACTAAACGCCACCTCGATGTGCGCCGCTGCCGCCGAACTCCGCTTCTTCTCCTGCGGCTCCCGCAACTCGGCGTCTCCGTCCAACGAGCCATCGTTCGATTTGCGCGGCCCAATCAGCTGCGGGCTGGCTCCGGCCTGCATCCCCAACGATGTCGACGACGTCGACGACGATTGCGTCGCATACGCGGGTGCGGCGGTCGATGCAGCCGCGGCCGCCGACGCGCCACCTACCTCAAATCCTGCTCCTGCGCCGGCTCCAACAGCATCCTGCGCCTGCTGCTGCAGCTGCTGCTGGCGCACGTCCAACGCTTTCTTGTAGTCATGCGACACCAGCGCGAACGCAATCACCGAACTTGGATCCTGATCGTGAACGGTCACCGGAATCAGGCCGCCCGTCGACAGACAGTAATGCTCGCCGCTGGCCAGCGGCGACTGAATGCAGTTGGCGCTCGGCTTGTCCGACGGCAGCAGATCGCGCAGGATCGTTTTGACGCTCTTCTTGTCGGCCGCGTGCTGCTGCGTGGCGGGGGCGAGGCCGTCAGTTTGGTGGCTGCCTGCCGGCGGCGCTATCGAAGCCGGTTGCTTCGTCGGTGAACTGCCCACCGCTTCAGCTGGCTCCAATTGATCAGAGGTGCGACGTTGCTGCTGAAAATCCGGTACCGGCACATCCGCCGCATCACCGGCCGCCGCCGCCGCCGCCGCCGCCGCCATCACCGGCGAATCCGGGCACAAATCCTCCGTGCAAATCGTGCCCGCATCAATGGAACCAGCGCTGTCCGGACGCTGCGCGCTGCGCTGCTGTTGCTGAGAAGCCGATGACGACGATGCCCTGTCCGCCACCTGCGCCGCCTCCGTCAGCCGCTGCGTCCACACCTCGCAACTCTCGGCCAGCGCCCGCTTCACCGCCCACAGCGCGTCCTGCACCTCCCACCCACCACCACCGCCGCCATCAGCCGCCGCCCCGTCCGCCGTCAGCAGCAGCTGCACGCCCGCTATCCGATCGCGGAACGCCAACTGATCGCGATTCAGCTGCTGCTTCAGCGCCGCCAACGCGGGCGGCAACGTCTCTGCATCCGAGGCCACCGCCGCCAGGCGATCGTAGACGCGAGCGTACACCTCATAGCCCGTCTGGCCGAACAGCCGCACCTCGTCCAAGTGCTGCTGCTTGCGCTGCGCTGAACCATCGGCAGCAGCGTCACCGCGCGTCGGCGGCCTCAGCTGGCGCACGCTGGCGGGCAGCGCCAGTGACCAGCTGGTCAGCGGCACGTACACAAACGACGCCACAATGCCGTTGAACGAGAAATAGTGCACGTGATCGCGATGCATCGAGTGCGTGCACGGCTCCGCCCCCGCCTCCACGGTCCGCTTGCGGTACGCATGCCCATGGAAGCGCAGCTCCAGGTACTTGGCGAACGACAGACACCACGTGTCCACGGCCAGCGGCACGCTCGGCGTCCACGCGTGGCAGCGCTGGCACCACGACGTCATCAGGATGTGCTCCGAGTTGACGGTGCTCTGGTCCTCGACCAGCTTCAGCTGCACGCAGCCCATGGCGTGCACGTAGCGCCGCACGTGTCCGAGCATGGGCAGCGTGCACGAGTGGCAGGTGTACGAGCGCCGGAAGCAGTAGTGCTCGAGGAACTGGCCGAGCATGATGTCCTGCTCGCCGTAGAAGGTCATGCGGAGCAGGGCGGGCGGTGTGCAGAAGGCGAGCGCCGGCTTGGGGGCGGGCGCGTGGAACGAGCAGAAGAGGACGGGCAGGCGCTGGTGGTTGTCGATGGAGAGGGCGTCGATGCGCGCAGGCGGTGAGGGTTTATTTTGAGCGTCATCTTGGTCGTTTGTTGGAGAACCAATAGCCGTAGCGTCCTGAATGCGTCGCATCTGCATGGTGTGCGGCAGACGGCCGCCGCTGGCGCGGAAGTTCGCCCACAGCGCCTGCATCTCGCGACTGCGCATGCTGGTGGTGATGCGGTGCGAGAGGAACTCGTGCGGCTGGCCGAAAGCGATCCGGTTGGAGCGTCCGCTGGGAGCACCACCTGCGTCTGGTTCGGCTCCGTCTGGCTCGGATCGCTCCGCCAACTGCGGCGAATAGTACAGTTCGGCGGGGAAGCGCGAGCGCAGCGCACATTTGCGACCCGTCTCCGTCTCCAGATAGGGAAGGGCAAACGAGACGAACGGACTGACCGAGAGTACCGTCGAGCTGAGGGCGGCGCGGAAGCGGTTGTCGCAGGGCGATTGGACGGCGAACTGGACGGCGGAATCGGAGTCGGCGTGCGCAAAGGCGCCGGGCGACACGTCGATGGCGCGCAGCGGATCGGAGAAGTCGGGCACGTGCTCTTTGGTGACGCGGATCCGGTCCGGTCCGTGGTTGGTGGGGCAGGAGGTGGTGGGTTTGGGGTTAGCGGTTGAGGTGGAATCGACGGCGAGATCGACGGTGGATGGAACGGATGAACCGGGTTTGTCTGCGGCAGGGAGACTGCTGGATCGATCTGAAATGATTGCTAAGATGTAACAAGAGACTTAGCCAGGTAGACCACTTTTTGGACGGAGCGATTAGAAATGTCCGTTCCCTTTATCACCGTTTTCACAAATAGCTTCAATCTTAAGTCAAATGAGTTTGACAATTTTAATAGATCTAACATTTTTACCAATGGGTTTGCCTGTCTAATAGAATTAACTTTATTACCCCATAGCCTAGTGCTGATGATTACTTGAGTGCCTCATTTCAATACTAGTGGTAAGCATAGAAACTTACGTTTTTTTAATGCAAAGTAAAGGCTCGCCACTGGTTCAATATAATCGAATTTTAAATTTCCGTACTGGCCATTTGGTCACCGAAGATTATCCGCGAACCAGAAGCCCAAATATTGCTGTTACCGACGAAAACATTGAACAAATCCACAAATTGATTTCGGAAGACAGAAAAAATGGTTGATGGTAATTGCTAATACCATAGAGATATGAATATATTGTTTGAACATTTCTTGAATTTGATCTTGGGCATGTGGAAGCTCTTCATAAAAAGTCTGCCGCGCGAACCTAAAATCAACCAAAATAAAAACAATTTGATATTTCGGATCAGTGTTTTGAGCTGATTGAACACGATTAAGCTTTTATCACGAATATGTGACATAAAGGATGAACCATGACACAATTACTGTACTTTGGAGTCCAATCGGCTGTCATTTGAGAGAACAGGGAGCTAGCCTCTTCAAGGTTAACAAAAACGCAACAGTCGGATGGCGCTATATTTTGAGACTCAGAAGGAGTATTCTTCATCGGCAACCTGAAAAAAGGATAACAATAATGATAGACCTTTAATTTAATTTGTCAAGTGCCTGAAGTCCAAAATGGCCAACTTACGCTCCTCATGACGAGGGAAAATGTGCTGTTACACCAAGAAAATACGCACTTTCACAGGTCGATAAAAACGCTGGGCAAAATCGAAGACAGGGTTTTGAATTTAGGCACCATCTACGGTATTATTCGAATTTGGTCCTTACCGACTATTCTATGTCTTCAGATCTCTGAAAAATGATCGTTGGGAACAGGCAGAACCGATGGAAAAGTTATCCCTGGAAAAATACATATTTTAAGGCCAAAAAGAATTCGTTCTATTCGAAGGGCATAGGAAAGACGTAAGATCGCCATTTTCGGTATATTGTCCTTCAATGGACTTATGTTCATTATTTACAAATCATGTTATCAAAAATATGTCTCCTACTATCAAACGATACGGACTTTCCAGCCTGCCTGTTGAATCCAATTTACCTCGAATGTCAGCCGCCTTCTCGCCGTCCTGGACACCCTGTTGCTCCACATCACCATCCCTCCCCTCCACCTTCGTCCGCTCTCCATCTTCCTCCCCCCCTTCCTCCTCCTCCTCCTCCTTCACCGGACTGTGGTCCTTCGACTCGAACAGACTCGCCTTCGGCGACGGCGGTCGCGCAAACTCGTCCAGCAGCAGCGCCAGCTCCAGCCGCCAATTGTACCGCGCATACAACAGCATCCGGGCCACCCGCTTCACGCGCACCAGCTCCGCCTCCGGGGCGCCGCGCAGCAGCACGCAGCAGCCGCGCTGCACCGACGGCAGCTCGAAGAACATCAGCGTCTTGGTGGTCGCGCTGCTGGCGCACTCGAAAGTCCGGGTCGCGAAGCGCTCGCACGTGCCCAGCTTCGGTCGGCCGACGTTCGAGTCAATGGACTCGACGATGTCGCACTGCAGCGCTCGCGCCAGCCGCTCCAGCACCGTCAGTTTGACATCGAGCACCAGCGTGATGCCCTGCTGGCGCAGCATGTCCTGCGCAATGCCGGAGACGTTGCGATGGACGAGCACGACGTGCGGCCGCAGGGCGAGGATGCGCTGCGTGACGTTGTGCAGGTACTCGCGCTCCTGCAGCAGCAGCGTGTCGATGCTGACGAAGCGGCCCTCGATGCGCTGGTAGACGATGGCGCAGCGCAGCAGGAGGACGCGCGGCTGATCGATGCGCGCGAGCATCGCTTTGTGGACGACGTCCTTGGTGAAGGCGACACCGGCGCAGATGCGCGAGTCGTGGCGCTGGCCGCCCGGGACCTTCTTGAAGCTGACGTAGTGCCGGATGTCCATGGAGCGGCGGGGCTGCTCGAGCGGCATCATGCCGCACTGGGCCGGATCGATGGCGTTGACGGTTTCGGCGCAGAGTTGGAGGAGCGGTTTGGCCCAGGTGGTTGGGATGGCGGCGGTGGCGAGGAGTTGGGCTGGGCGTGTGGGATGGAGAGAGTTGTGTTAGTGAGTAAGTGAGATGTTAATGCTGTTTTATCACCGCAATCGATTAATCGATATGCGGATTAAAAAAAAATAATGTACTGAACCAATGCAAATCATTCAGTGCACATTTTATTACATTTTATTACTATTAGTTAACCATGCCAAAAAATCGAATTTTCCAAGTTTGCAACCATTTTTGCAGGACAAGCTATAATAATCTGAATATTCCAATGATACAGATTTGTTGAATAAACATCATTATAGCATATACACAAAACATTGCGTGACATTAATCTTATCTTCGACTGACGACGAGCTCTCATTCGCTCGGTGATTTTTTCCTAATTTTTTCTAAAGATAAGGATGTGTAGACAACTTCATTATCTTCCATTTGAGTATCCATACATTGTTCTATGGTAGTCCAGTAAAAAATTGTATTCAGTATTCCAAACGCGAAATCCAGTTAGTTTGTAATGGAAGTGAAATTGGATATTTTTCCCCACACAAAAAATTCGCGTTACGTCTTCAGTATGAAGGACATAACTTTTCACTGGATTGACTTAGAACAATTTGTGAATACTCAAATGAAAGAGAATGGAATGGTCTACACATCCTCA
>JANTBZ010042505.1:0-12239 GCA_024741255.1 Exechia fusca
GAAATTCAGAAATTCCACAGCGAACACCGCGAACACTGCGAATACAATATTTCAATATATCGATCTCCGACATTCAGAAATTCCACAGCGAACACCGCGAACACTGCGAATACAATATTTCAATATATCGATCTCCGAAATTCAGAAATTCCACAGCGAACACCGCGAACACTGCGAATACAATATTTCAATATATCGATCTCCGAAATTCAGAAATTCCACAGCGAACACCGCGAACACTGCGAATACAATATTACAATATTGCAATATTAGAAGATTACAATCTGAGCAATAGATCGATCTCCGAAATTCAGAAATTCCACAGCGAACACCGAAAACACAGCGAATACAATATTACAATATTGCAATATTAGAAGATTACAATCTGTGCAATAGATCGATCTCCGAGATTAGGAAATTCCACTGCGAACACCGCGGTTAAATCACATATTTCAGAGGTAATACAAACCCAATACATTGCTTACAAATATTGAGTCCGCAATATAAGGAAAAAATCGATCTCAAACAATATATTGATATTTTCAACAGTGCTAGCTGCGAGCACTATGCACTCCAACACCCCACCACGAGCGGGCCAACCGCACTCGTTGGCCCGCACCGTTCCGTGCTCACACCTTCTTGAAAATCGAAACAAAACTCGCTTATTGTGCAAGTTGTGAGGCACGTGCGTGAATGTGCTGCCGTCGCGCTGCCGCATGTGCTCCACAATATTTCACACAATATGAACACGCGGGCTCGCGGCACTTTCGTCGTCGCCATCGTCTCCATCGACGTCGTCCTCGTCGTATGAATCGGCGAGTCGTCGACGACGTCAGCACAAAAAGCGAACGCGATTCTTGGTCGCTGCACAAATATTACATATTGAATTTATTCCGGTTTCCGGCGCACTCGACTCCGGCGCACGCTGAACGTGCACTTGAATTTTCAATAGCAACACTCGTATAATATTATACGAGGTGCTGAGCAGTGCTGAGCGGGGCAGCACGAAACTATAGTGCAAGTGATGGGATTTCATCAGAAGCGTATGATTTTATAAATTGTGAAACATAACCTGTTGGAGTGATAATGACAAGATTTTTATTTTAAAGCAAGGGATTTGCCAACAATGGAAGATTACGTAAATATGAAAGCAATCATAGAGTGGCTTTCATTGTAGAAACTAGATGAACAATAAAAATATACGTGTATCAGGATTCTTGCCAATGGAACTTGAGGCGGAAGTTATGAGTTATGAGCAATCCAAGATTGAGTTTTTATGGGAGTATCGAAATATGGCATCTTATGACTAAACTATATTTATTTTCATCAATACTACATCAAAACCCATAGTGAATCTCTGGATTTTGTGTCTATAGGTGGAGTATTTGGGGGTTGAGCTAGAAAGCAATATGAATGCATGACGTTTGTCGTGTATCGAACATTTGTTGATGCAGTATCGTCAACTACGTGCCTTCCAAGTGTAAGTTATCACCAAAATCTATAATTATCGCCACGAAAATCTGGAAATTATATCGATCGACAGTTGTATACATACAATTTTGAAGTATCTAATATGTTTAAAGTATTGGATGGTGTTTTAATGAGATTTACCATTTTTATATGTATTTTCATGTCTTCCATATGTATTCCATTGCCATATTTCACAATTATCCTATTACTATGCACTCTAAACACTTTCAAATATCGAGCAACATTATTGAAAACCCATATCGTCCACTCGAAACGCGGAGTGAGAGTGAGAGAGTTGTAATCATCGCGTGGCGATAAATAAACGGAGCACAAGCACGACGCTGCACGCGCAACTGCAATCGACAACGAGCGCACCGTCAGCACACAAATTCACTCGTCCTGTGCTCGACTGCACACATATACTATAGTAAATGATTCGCCTCACTCGTGCGAAATTCGCGACGAACAATCTCCAGCATAACATCACCAGTACTCACCGGCTCCAAGGGGTGTATGTATCGACGGCGCCTTGGTCAGTTCGCCACCAGTCTTGGTGTCCTTGGCGGCCGGGTCGACCGTCGCCTCAGCGACCGGTGCCGCCTCAACGCAGACCATTCTCTGCACGACGTTCTTGGCTGCCGACGCAGCGACCGACTTGATCGGTTTCATCGGTGGCACTTGAACGGAAAGCGCTGGAGCCGGAGCCGGAGCTGAAGCGACGACTTGCGGAGCTGCAGAAGTCGATGCCGTCGAAGCGCTATTCCGGAACACCAGAATCGACTGGGTCTTGTCCATGCGCTTGAGCGTCTGCAACAGAATCGGACCATCGTTCTTGGCTTGGATGCGCTGCTGCTGCTGCGGTTGCTGCTGCACCACGATGGCGCCCTCCGGCAGGCCGACGGACTTCTTCAGGATGGCCGACGTCCCAGACGACGATTGCAGCTGCAACACTGGATGATCCGAGCTGGCCTTGAGCACAATCGATCCACTGCTGCCGCTGCTAATGTTCTGAACGACTTGCTGCGAAATCGTCCTGAAGCGCGGCTGTTGCTGCAGCTGCAGCACGGGCTTGTCATCAGCGTTGTCCGCTCCGCTGTTGTTCAGCAGTTGCAGCAGCTCCTGGCTGTTCTGCAGGATGATCTGGCCGTTTTCGTTTCGCGATCCGCGCACGAGAATGATGTTGCCGCCGTGCGCCGCTTGCAGGCTGATCTGCTGCATGATCGGCTGCTGCTGCTGCTGCTGGACGATCTGGTGGATGACCGTGCCAGCCTGCGAGGTGGTGGAGGTGCCCGCAGACAGGTGGACAGACTGTCCGGATTGAGCGGACATGGGAATCATGATGGATTGCGTGCGAGCTGTGTCTAGTCGCTGGCCGGTCGTGAGGGTCAAAGTGCGAGGTGTCGACGCGAGCGAGGTGACGGTGCGTATCGAGCCTATGGCGCTGAGACCGGCGCTGGCGGCAGCCGCGCCAGCCTTGGCGGAAGACGACGCTGCCGGGGCGCCGTTTCGATGGCCGACTGAAGCGACTGAAGCGGATCCGCGTGCGGCGACGCCGGTGCTGACATGTCGAACGGCATTGGTGAGCAGCGGTTTGTTCTTGACGACGACCGTTGGCGCGGCGGACACGGTTCGCTTGGCTGGAGCGGCGGCGGTGGCAGAGGAAATCGGTTGCGGTTCAGTGTTGTCATCGGCGTTTGGTTTACCTGGAGCAGAAACGGTTGATTGAAAGTCAGAAAAAACGCGAAGCATAATCCATATCAATCGAGTAGGAAGGTAACGATGACCCCTCGATCGGACACTTTTCGTAAAACACTTGTTGAGGATTTTTTTAGTTAGCGAGCTCAATCAATCAATCACATTCTTTCTTCTAGGAGGCTTCATCACTTCTTGTTTACTCACAATCAGACTCAGATGTCTATCAATTGGACTCCGGAAAGTGGTGATAGAGTCATGAATCATGAAACATCCATTGTCCCAAATATATTTGAAAGAAATTGCTTAACCGCGTTAGATCAGCCCGAAACACGTATATATTTATGTCGATTTGAAGGTCGCGCGGCAGACAATGTACAAAGAGCTTTTCGCAAGTCCATGAACAATTTAAAAAATAATTTAAATATCTGTAATGTATCATCGATCTTCAGCAACCGTACTTTTCGGACTTCCGGACTTATTTTGTGGACTTTTAGATGTATTCGTCTGTAACTGCCCCATTAGGAGGCCTAGTACGCGCATCATTTCCGGTGTCCAAATGGCCAGTACGGAATTAAAAAAAAGTGGATGTTGATTTTGCTTGGGCCAAACCCAGATAACATTTATGAACTAATGGTTTGACTCTGGTCCAATTTGCCCATTAAAAATAGTGTTTTACAAAGACACGTGAAACGATGATTTCTATTCCTTTGCAATAACGAAAGTTGCTTCAATCTAAAATGAAATATCGAACAAATCAAAAGTCTTATCGATGTATATGTTGGTTTTGAGTCGTTCGAAAGACCCATTTTGAATACTCAAAAAACGACACGGACTTTCTGGACTGCCTGTTACGTGTGATTTAGAAGATATCGGACTGTTATCGGCCAACTCGTCACTCTAATAAGGGATGTCGAATGCGATTCTATGTTGTTTGAAGTATGAGTGAGATGAACGAGGTAATTGGATGAGAGAAAATATCTCAAAATAAGTTACATGTCCAACGGAATAACCATTTAATTTAACTTATAATTGCGTATCTTAGGCGCAATTCTGCAATGCTTCCGGCTCCTAACTTTTAATTCTGGATGATATATTCTGTTCAAGATCGGATACGAAACAAAATGGTAACGGACGGTCACAAGTCTATGCCGTTCAATATAAATGCATTGGTTATCCATATTTTTTGCACCCATTTTTATACGTCCAATTTGGCAACGACATTGACCGTCCCATGTCCCAATGATTAACCTTTTGCACACTAGCACTTTCGTCACCCCCATCAATCCGAGCGAATGTCGTCGACACGAGCACCGCTGAGCTTACACTCGAATGTGCGCACGAGAGCTGGTAACAAAAAAGTGTGTGTGTGTGTGTGTGCTGCACCACTCAAAGCCCGCACATTCGGTCTACGCGCAGATGCAACGCGTGCTCGCTCGAAATTAATAGCGATACTCACTCGGCGGTCCGCCCGTTTGGCAGGTGTTTTGAATAAAGCACAATTAATTCAAGGTCAAGGTCTATCGATTTTCGGCACCCGAAAATAATGCCATAGGTTAGTTCATTGAATAAACGCGCATCGAAGGCAATCCAGAGTGTGTGTGCGTGTGCGTGTACAGCGTCGTACGTGTGTTTGAGGTGAAATGGTAATGGTTTGTGCGGTAGTGGTCGTGTTAGTTTGTCGGCGCATATAACTACCCACATGTGTATAGTATGTACCATAAGCAACGACTAAATCCGACACTAGCACAGACGCCCCAATCCACCGACCGACCGACCGACACCACCCACATTCACTTTGCCCCGGAAATACATGCACATATATTAGTGGAGAGACGGTCGCGTCGCCGTTGAACCGATTATTTATGCGCTCTTCGACAATTTGGCGGCACGCAGCGTAAATTGCGTGCCTACGTGTTGGTGTGTGTGTGTATGTGTGTTCTCACAGTATGCACATTTATCGTCGACATTTAAACGGTCTACGATATGCGTGCGCAAACTGTGCCAAATAGTTGTGGAACTATGCTATACTTGAATGTCAACGCAAGCAATGCTCCACTAGCAGTTACATGTCTTGTCACTATCGCCCTGTTCGTGTACGTAGTACTATGTATGTTGTGTACTATGCTTCGATGTAATACTCACGTATCTGAACACTTAGGCAGTAAACGGCTGGCGATGACGTCATTGCTGGTTAGGCCTCCGAATATCCGACTGCACGCTGGCGCAATCGCCCCCTCGACCCGCAACACCGCAATCAGTTGTGATCACAATTGGCGTCCATCTGAAACCGTACCTATGCGAAATCGAAATCGGTATCGAAAAATGAACGAGAGGCAAATATGTATATCAGCTGGTGCGCGCGCATATGTTGAATGCGAATCCGATTAATTCGAACACGATAAATTCGCACTCGGACAAATTTATGCACAGTTTCGGCAAACAAAAAAAACACAGAACGCAGCGCCAAACCAAACATCGGTCACGTGCTGGCAAGCGCGCAGCGATATTCCGTATAACGTATCGCGTATGCTAACCATATAAAAACATGTGCACTGTCCAAAAACCTACCTACCTACCTACCCACCCCCAAATTGTGGTTAATAAACCGAGTCAACGAGGTGTGTGGTTTTTAGCACGGGTGTTGATTACATCGGACGTTCCATATATACGATGTGGGGGCGTTAAACGCCCATCACATTTGATAGGTGAGCACCACGTGAACACGTGCGAATGGTGTGAGTGAAATGCATATTTCAATCGAATTGCAAGTTGATTCAGTTTCAACTCGTCCCATAACTCAGGTGCGATACGCGAACATAATTTGTCAAGAATAATACATACAGATGATAATAATGATACAGATGATGACTGATAAAATTGAAAACGGGTGTGAAAATGTATCGGGTTGGCAGCACGAAATCGCTCGACAAAAGTGCGACAAAAGTAATCTGCTTATTAAGCAGAATCGATCCATCGATGACACGTTGGCACGTTGGGATTAGATGGCTTCCTTGTCCAATTAAATTACATCGCGCGATTGAGTGTCTATGCATACGTGAATGTGCGAAGTCATGCTTAGATATATCGTATGAAAAGACCTAACTGAATACACGAAGTAACCACATTTAACAGAACTGAATAGTTGAATATATCGATCACTATATATCTGTATTGTTCGGACGTGTTCGATTTAATCACACTTGATATCCGGGTGACAAACGTACTTTCGAATTGAACGCAAGTGTGGAATTCCGCTTCAACTTTCTACGAATGTGTGCTCTCGAAAAGTTAAGCACATATTCACAGACATCGCAGCATATGTTAGGACGGTCGTGTGTGTGGGCGTTTTGTGGGTGGCTGGACACACTGTCCGAAGAACGATCAGACCGAAAGTGGATAACAGTACGTATGCATGGAAAACTTTTATCGGCGCCAGTCTCGCAAGATGCTCACTGTCGGAAACGTATGTGTCTGCAATTTGCGATAGAGTCTATTCATATTTGATTGACCAAATGTTCGAGTGAGAAAATGTTTTCAAATTAGAATTATAAATGAATATTTACTTACGATGCACATCTTGCAATTGTATACAGCTTATGATGTTTTCACTCTGTGTCAAGGAACACGTTCTGCATGTGGGATTTGTGGATGAATTCACGGGCAAATGTCAACTTGTTTTATACAACGAACACTCAAGCTTGGAAAAACATTCAGCACTTTTAGCATCATAACGCAGCGCACGATGGTCGCGCACATTTTCCACACACGAGTCAACCGTGCGTTATATGCACAGGCACAGGGTGAAGTGTTGTTCTAGCACATGTACTATGAGTGCGTGTAGTTTGTGTTTGCATATACTTCACTCATCCACTCACACGTCAGTTCACCTACATAACATTAAGTAAGTCGTATACTCAAATATGCAGAACATTAAATTAACTGGTTATTTTTTGGGTGAGCTACAATGGTACAAATAGATTATTTCCTATCTCTAGAATGGACTATATTCACTACTAACGTCAACCAAACAATTCGCACGTTACCACATCACACACTTGACACTAACTGCACATTGTAGTATACGTGTACGATCACTGAAAACCACGCGCACAAGCTATGGATTTTCCATCTTGTTTACACTTCAACCACTATATCTCTGCATATACTAGGCACAGCACACACACTTATACTGCGAATCTCTTCGTGCACTCGGTTGTGATATGTTTAATATAAGAACGCGCGGCTCGCGTGAAACTTCAATGGTGCACGCACGCCCTGCGTGTGCATTGTGTTTGCGGTTTCAAGTTTTCTCGATTTTTCAGCCCGAAACGCCAAACCGATGTGCCGTCGTACAATCGCCCAACAACAGCGCTGCTGCCCTGCACACACACACACACACACACACAAACACACACTCGAGCACACACACGCACGCAGTGTTTTCCACACACGCACTTCGCCTTCCACACACATATCCGACGACTACCCAGCACTTGTACACATGAGCTCGAGTCGCGTGCGTACGCTCAGTCAGCTGAAGCACCGCGCGTGTACCGCTGCAACAACAAACAAACGCGTGGAAAATCCGCTTAGAGTGAGCGGAGGGAGGGTCGTGAGTTGAATGAATATAATCAACAGGACTATTTCTAAATTACCTGGCAGTCGCGCTTGTTTTTGAAAATCTAGTCATCTATCCATTGACGTTAATATGTGAATCTTGGGCTTTAAATTTATTATAGAAAAATATTTCATCGACATGTTCATGTAGATACCCAGTAGACATTCAAAATGAAAAGAAACGATGAGTTCAAAGCTTTCACGATCGTCTGTTTGGCCTGATGATTCGCAAGGGAAAAGAACCATTTCTGTGTTGAAAAATGTGTTTAGTTCTCAATAGCTGACACAACACAACTGATTAATTGGTATCTATATTTATTCCAGATATTATGTTAATTTTAGAAAATTCTTCAAAAAGTCCGATATAACATAATATATTGGGAAATTACGATCGTACATTGGATGAAAGAAGTCTCCGGCAAACCGTTTTTACATGCAGGACTACGAAAGACATTTATAAACAAAAATTGCAATAAATCCAAACTTCCAACAACGATTTATGTAATAACGTCTGATGATAATATAGTGTGCACTATTTTTATGATTTGGAATATATTTAGCCATACAAAAATCTGTGTGAATTTGAACAATGCGCATACACTGATAAGGGAAGGCCACGCACGTGTTGTTACGGATCACGGTGAGCGTCTAGCTAGTGATTCTATGGGCTAAATAAAGACACTCCTCTGAAAGGTCTCTTGCCAATGCGCCCTGTGGCCGAAGATATGAGCAGTTGAAGATTTAGATCTTATATAGGAGTTTTCAAATACGACAACTTTACTGGCTACAACTTTTCAGAGAAAGCCCACATCTCAAAATTGTCGTAGAATTTGTACAAGGAAAGTGACAATCGTTAATCGTCCATACAAACTTCTATACAAGAACACATGATTCGCGGATCGAAAATACAATTTCTGAGGTGAAAATGAAGTCTTGGTTTTTCGACTCAACATGGTAATTGTAATCTATTTATTTAAGATATTATGAACGTTTTATGAAAGGTTTCAAAGTCCCAAAACGCAATAATATATTGTGACATTACATACTGACTGATCGAATCATTTCCATTACTTTGGTGTGGATCCAAACCAACTTTCCCTCTGCTGCTCTACTCCGGTTTGAATGTGTAAGTATGTCCCATAAACGCACACAGAATTGCTTGGGAAATTGGTTTCCCAAGCGCTCGCGTGTCGCGTGTGTACGCTAGCTCCACAACAACGCTGAACCACGCACATGTGCTGCACGCTTTCTCTGCCACAATTTCCTCTCTATTGAGCTCTCTCTCGGTCTCTACTCTCGCTCGCTCACTACGAACACACACACACGCACTCGCATGTTTACACATACCCACACACACACACCTACACACTTTAGCCCTCTACTACAGTGGAATTTTCATCACAGCTCCCCACACGGGGGGTTTTCCACGCAATTAACCAACCGAATATCGACTGTGTGACAATAGAATCACTCTGCACACCTGTTTCACAACATAGAAAGACTTATTTACAGACTCCGAAGCGTTTTGCACTACACTACTATGAATATGTACTGTGTGTGATGTGATGTGTGTGGCGTGTGTGTGTGTGTGATTGTATCTCGCACGACACAACTCAAAAACCGAAAACCACTGCGGACGGCGCACACACGACTTGCACACGCATCAGGCACCGAATGACCGAGTTATATAGCAGTCGAGCTGAAAGGTAAGAGCGCGCGCACACATTCGCATGTGCTTGTGAGTGTGTGTGTGCGTGTGTGTGCGATATGACAAACAATATCGCAATTCCGGGCTCACATGCACACGGAAACCGAACAGCAAATGTGCATGAACTTGAAAGCTCGGCCCAACTCGCTTGCTTTCTCTCTCTCGCTCGACTCGATGAGGCGGTATGTGGGCCAAGATTGCGAGTAGCTGTCAGTTTCAGTTGGCCGGTGCTTTGGTGCGCGATTGCGAATGGGGCAGTACGAAGTACTAGTCTCTGCGAGCTGTGCAACGTATTCCGTGCATTTGAATGCGACAGTTGGCGTATTCTCAAGGTGTGCGCGTGCACAGTCGCTTAATTCTTGGCGCGCATTTGATTTATGAACATTTTTCTGCAACTAGACCGAACACAGGAAAACGTTCGCACGGACATCGCACGCTGGTGATAAATTGAAATTTGATGATGGCACGCATGTCGCATATTTGATATGCATTTCTTCTCTGCGTGCGGAACTTGAGAACTTTTGTTTCCGAGAAACTGTTTCGCACTGCACTGATGATGATGATGATACCCGCGCCGACATGTTGATAGGTCGAACGTGTGCACATGACATAATACGTGGGGCACTTGTCGTTGTCTTCGTCGTCGTCGCCGTTGACTTTTGCCCGGGAGAACTTGATGTCTCATCAATTCGTTCAACCGGACGGAATGGTGATAATTTAAAACAGCCGGAATTTGCTCGAACAACACTGCCGAACGAGCGCGCGCAGACAGGAGTCTCGCATCCCACGCCCGACTGTTGACGATATGGCACGACGTTCACAGCGCGGAAAAGTCTACACAACATATAAAATCCGGAGCTGGTGTTTATTTCGGGGCGCCAGCGAACGTTAATACAAATCACGAGCAAAGTTTCTGTTAAAGCTCCCCGTGAATTACCGAAATTATGCCACCATCACAGTCGCCGACATGCGATCGCACCACCACCACCGCCGAAGAAGAAAAAAACCATCCCCGTCACAGTCACACAGACACATCACACACACTTATAATCTAAACATTTGTACATATTATGCACGGAGCCATTTGCGAGCAAACAAACCCACAGACACGCGCGCAACATTCTCCGGCAACACTTTGCCCGTTATGCGCACGTGTGGTATTCTGTGCAACAACACACGAATAAACCGTAAAAAATAACCCTTTTTTCGACACACATCCACACACACAGACACACAGACACACAGCACACCTACACACCTACACCTGAGGTGACCCGCCAGAAAAAAGTGGGTACCTTCTAACACCGATTTTCGTGTTTTCGGTTTCCGTCGTGACCGTCGTCGTCGACAAACACAACAGTCGTCATTGCTGGCGACGTCGCCGCCGCCGCCGGAGTCCTCGCGACTCGGCGCACGCTTCAAACTGACATCCATCAACCGCCATCCGAGCGTGTGTATGCGAGTAAGTGTGTTTGTTGAATGAGTACAAGTATTAAGTGTGTATGTTTGGGCTCGCACAGCACACTGAATCACGCAAAGCAGTTTTTCATTTCTTACGTGCATATTTTTGCATTTCCCCACAGACCACAGAAAGAAAGCGCCGCACACAAACATCAGCCGAAAAAATGAACTATGCACGTCGGACTAAACCAGTTGTATTTTGGGCTTCGCACACACACACACAGAAAAAAAAATGCTAAAACACCACCCAGAGTGCACGAGTGTCAAATGAAAATCACATTACACATTCGACTCCACTATACAGGGAACGAGGTATGAAGTGTTACTCCGCAAAGTCCTTATATTTCGCTCATTTGTGAACATTAAAACCTTAATTTTAATTCGATTATATTGATGAGAACCATTTTTGAGCCTTTTATGGCTTATTGAATTTCGATTAACGTACGTTTCGCTGCACGATCGATGTGTATGGAAACTGCCGGCGATTCTCAATTGAATATGAACCTAGGATTAGTTATTATTTTTGTGTTTTCTAGTGGACATTTCAAAATGCTTTTATAGGAACCGTCTTCCGATATCATATCTGGTGGAGGAAGAGCCAATCATACTGGAAATATCTATCGTGAAATTCGTATTTTTCTCTTAAATGTGTGTTCCGAGTGCTCTGTGCGATGAACCTTCTGTTGTAATCTGAATGACATTTATTCGAACCAAATAGGTTCCTAGGATATCAACAATTATTTTGGCATTACCTTACACCAAATGACCTAGTTTGATGCTTGATCCTAGTTTGGAACTACAAAATAACTTATGTCGATAGCGAACTTTCAACCTCAAAACAAGAGTTTTCTCTCACACAACTAAGACCTTCCTATTTTTTAATACTTTAGAAAATCGAGCAAAAGATCAATTAGCTAAATTTGAAAAATTGAGGTTGATACTCTTCAATCCAATTAGTATTGTTATTGCATAAAGTAAAAGAATACACCGAATTCCAGTTTAAAGTCTGGAATTGGAACACGTGAACGCAATTTCAATTTAAATTTCAATTAGCAATTTCCAACCAGAAAACCTATATTTCCTTATTAACTCTTTTACTACATGGGCTGATAAGTATCGGCTTTTTTGGACGAATAGGTCGAATATGAGTTTTTTGCGATTTTGCGGCGCTCTCTCCGCAAAGGGCACTTGCATGCCCAAAAACGAATGAACATTTCGTGAATATATTTTTCATAAAACCTCAAGGTATCAACCATCTCAGGGTTCCATCTTATCCGAATTCCGAAAT
>JANTBZ010042516.1:0-12235 GCA_024741255.1 Exechia fusca
AAAACGAACGAAACCGTTAGAAGCCAAGAAATATTATCATGGCCTCTATCATCTGGTTCCACGTGTGCTATAGAGTGCGATAGAAAGTTTCCATATGAAAAATGTATATATCACAGCAAAAGCATGTCCTCTGAGGTCTTTTAGATTAAATTGATTGGAATGCATTGTAAACATTGTATAACCTTTTTTTTGAAGATAATTTGTTAACACATGTCTTGTGGATGCACACTAAGAGGTCATGCAAAACTTGCCCCCCATGTATTTGTTATAGATAAACCTCGATTCTCTCGTGATTGTTCATGTAAAAGGTGAAACAAAAACAGATTCGGATTGCCAGGTAAATTCAGCCTCGGAGCCTATCTTTCAATTTTGTTCTACTTCAATCGTTAGTGTTTCCTAACGCAATAATGGGGATGATTTAAAATATTAAACACACCAAAAACACATATAGGGCTATAACTTTTGTATTCAAGGCCCTACCGGAACGGAAGCTACATTGGTAGGAGGAGTCCATTGAAATGCACACAATATCCAGAATTCAGTCGAAACAAAATTCGAAAATCATTTTAAAGGCCTAAAATGGCCGAGGCGAAACTCGCCACACTTTACCCTACATAATTGTCAGATATTCGCGCATAATGTAGTATTTTCGAAAATGGGATCAAACTTTTTTATGTTCCACGAGATTGAGTGCAAGTCAGCGTTATTTTTTCAAATATTGGAAACCCTACGACTACGACACTCTCACAAATAACATATGCCGACATTAACATTAAAATGGTTGTGTACATTCGGGTGCACACACAGACACACGTTTGAGCGCGTCCATCCCAATACCATTAATTTTAATATGTTTTCCGTGCACACATTTCACTGCGAAAGAAATCACGTCGCACACACCAACAGCACAACACACAATACACTTCATACATGCACCCACACAATTGAAGAAGATGTGTGTGGGCGGTGGAGTGTACGTTCGTGTTCTGGGATGAAAGTGTTATTTTAAATCGTGTGCATTTCCACTTTCGCACCATCGTAATCGTTGTTGAACGTTGCTGCTTTCGCTGCTACTATATAATTGTCGTCATTGTACGATCATACATAATATTCAACCGATGCAGTCGCGACGTCGAGCACACGCACCCGCATCATGCGCACACATATTGAGAAAACACACCGGCACTCACGTGCTCCCACGCGCGAACAAAATTTGACACGCTTGGTCGCGGCCGCGTCTCGTGATCGACTGTTCGATGCCGACGTTGCCAGTCGCAGCTCGCAGCTGGCAAGCGACAACACAGACGACGGAACTGAGGGTTCGGGTCGCCCGTTGATGCTCGACGTTCGGCCGCTCGGCTGACGCCGATGCGGGGAAATTTCCCAACGATGGCGGGGCAAGTAGTGGGATTTTACCGTTTCAGGCGCCAACATTACAGCACACGCACGCGCGGAAGGTCCTGAGAAGAACGACTCCGTGTGAAATAATAAATATGACATGATAAATACGAACGCATAAAACTAGTAAAAATGCGGTGTTCTGTGTAAGACAGTGTCGACGGATTATAATTACCGTTCGAAATAGTGTTGGTTCAAAGCAGTATCATTTATTATAGCTCCACGCATTTGCGTACGAGACGGATTCTGCATGGCGTGCATGAATGAGTTACTATATAGAGCTGAGTAGTGCAGAATACGACGAGATCGTTCAAAAATCGGCGACATTTTATAGTACCCAATTTGGCGTGTTTGTGTTGCGGCACTCAGAGCGACGTCGTTGCATACCAGTATCAATTCAGTAAACGACAAGACTTTATGCTATGCTTATATTATGCGTTGACAAGATGACTTTGTCTTATATGGCATTGTTATACGAAGGTGTTAAACAAATTTAAGAGTATCTGATTTATGCATACGCTATACGCTAACATACCACTCTCGATACATTCAATTTCCCATTTATGATGCTCGTCGAAGTCGAGCATCATCGATACGCGAACTGGACATAACCCATGACCAATAGAGCACTCTGATTCCCATGATTTTCATTTGTGCTGTGTGTGTGTAGGTACATTTATGTCTCATTATTAGATGGATGGGCGCACGCATCCACAGGCCAACGCCAACCGAACTCCAACTCTCGACCATCAATATCTCGATTGGACTGTGATCTTCCAGAGTTGCGTGAGCGAATGCGTCGACCATTTGTGTTTGTACACTGTGTGTTTGCGTAGCTGTTGCGGTTTATTGAAACCCCTCGGTCGGTATGTGGGTTCATGTCGTTTGGGTTGGGCCATCCATGTGGTTGGATTGTTTCTGTAAGGGACTTATCGAATAATAATACAAACTGAACATTTGGCTGCAGTCGCATGTAATATGTTGTGTATGTTGATGTGGAATGATGATGCCTAATCTCAACACACGTTGTTCGTATGTATTCGAGGGGGATTCCGACGTCGACGGTCGTAATCGCCTTCGGATTGTGAACAATTCAAACGAGATTAATTAATTATATTCTACTTAATGCACGATCGGGTACAAACTATTGAAGTTCAGCATACTATCGAGTTGAATTCCCTATATTCGAATTTCTGGTAGCAATAATAGCATGATTCAAAATCAAAAGAAATAATGCCACTTGCCCGTCCAAATGAGGCCACGTTAGTGTACATTGTACATTTGGTGAACATTCTCTCACACCTTTTTCATTGCGACGTGTCGACGTCGACGAACTTCTACACAACACATTTTAATTAAATTCTCTCTGGCTCCCTTTCCTCCCTTTCCATATGCCGAAAGCGTTAAACGTCGGTATGATGATGGTTGATTTTAACTACTCCCATCACATTCACAAACTTCGCGCCAAAGTTGGGTCCTCACAGGCGGCACACTCCATTAAATCAATGAACGCTCCCATATCCTCTGTGTTGATGCAGCCTGCACATATAATGTACATACACATACCCACCAGCCAACCCATCGACGGTCAACGTCAGTGCCATATCACTGGAAAAAGTTAAATACTCGGAACTTGCGTTGCTTGAACATCTTTCCGGACCAGCCAAATGCGTTGCTCAATGTGGAAGGCGGTGGCCAAATAATACTTGGTAGGTGATGCTGGTTTATGTGCAGGAGATACTGTGCAGATTGCATTCGCCGAAATGGCAAACCAAGTAGTCGTGATTCGTAAATCGTATCAAATTGTCTGTCGGCATGAGTATTCGTTCGGAACAGGGAGTTTCCCGAGCTTCTGATGTGCGTAATTCGATGTAAAGATGTCACTCCTGTAAATGAAACGCCCGTGACCGTGTTCTAAAAAAACGTGTTCTCAAAGACCGTGTTATGGAAGGTTTAGGTTCATGTTTAAACCCTCGAATGAATGAAACATAAAATATGTCACAGCATAGAACACTATGAACATTACGAATAAATATGCAACAAATATTGCCCTACACGTGTTTCCATCGTGGAACGCAACTCATTTCCATTTCCATCGATTCGGTCGATTCGGTCGACTCGATTCGATTCGATCGATTCGATTCGGCGTGTACACAAATACACATACATTAGGAAATATGTCACGTGCGTTTCTCGATTGCGATAGCCGTGGCTACGCTCAAGCTCATGATGTTGTATGCAAATTGTGGAATCAAAATTGCCACAAGATTATTTTTCCATCTCGAAGCATCGACGGTGCGGTCATGTCCATGACAACCGCACACGCACACAAAAACCCACACATATTGTTTCACACAAAAGCCTCTCGGCATCAAAACATCGGTGCATGGGTGGCGAAAAAGGTGAACATTGTCGCTGCGCACGGATCTTTGAGCGTGTCTACTTTGTGTGCATCAAAAGGTTACGGCGTTGTCGTTGGGGCATTGTGCACAGGTGTCAGAAACTGGCACATCGAAGAGCACACGATGACAACGACCGCAATTGTGACCTTTCATATGGCTTATGTTCTGGTGGACGTTGAGTAAAAAATATGCGCAAATATTGTGTTCAAACGATATCATCTTTCCTCTTTCGCATACGACAAACAATACAAAATTTTATGTTTGCAGTAGTCTCTACTTGCAACTGTCTGTAGTTTGAGATTGCTTTGACGTCATTGTTGATCATTTGAGATGGGATTTGTTGTGACTGCGCGGCCTGCGAGCTTATTGCAAACAACTACGAGTGGCAGCATCAGAAAATACATGTTGAATTTATTATTTATTACATTTCATCAGCATACCTTAACATGAACCTAGCCCCGCACTGGGACAGATGAAACGTTGATCCAACTAAACATGTTCGATTAACATGAACATGTTTAGCACACATTCGCATATCATGTTCGTTATATGAACATACAAGTTTAATATGATACATTTTCTATTCATCGCACATTTCGAACGAAACGATTTCCAACGATGGACTTTTGTCCCGTCAAATGTCCGAAGGTTTGTTTTTCGTACTCAACGTGTGTATGTGGGAGGGAGAGGCCTAGCAATAAAAATTATTCTTATATTGCATTATCTTGTGAGCGTGCGCAAAATTTCAACCGATATACATCATGTAAAGTGGGCGATAATGCTTGAACAGACTTGCAAACGCAAAAGCACAAATACAGCAGAAAGATAACATTAACACAACGCATCATCCGATGCTTTCTCAGTACCGAATGTTCGTCGAAACGTGATTTCAATGGAATGTTACCAGAGTAAACATGTGTGTGAATGCCCGCTGATAAACATGTTTTGAATTTCTCCTCCGCATGTTCTGTTAGTGCATAATTGTAAAATTCTGAAATTCCTGGCTAAAACTCACACGCGTATAGAATTGCGGTTACTGGAATGAATTTGAATAATCTAATGCACGTGCGTTTTTTCGTCGTTGCGGAAGTCGAGAGCGTCGGCGCCGCTGTGTACGTTTTTGATTATAATTTACTATACGTATATGTAATGTGTGTGCAAGTGATATTTGAGCACTCGTGCAGAAATTCGCATACTCGCGATGTGACGTATGTGGTATACAGTATACAATATACACTGACTGGGCCAGCGTGATTCGGGAAAGTCGGAGTGTGTGTAGCAATATGCAATAATATGCTAATATTCATAACAGCCTATGTACGTATAGTCTGCATTGAAGAATGTATGTATAGCTCAATTTAATACCCACATAAAGTAAATGTAATATATTCTCATACACACCATTCACCACAACACGCTGAACATGTTTCAATCGACAACTTCTAATGATAAAAGCATAAAAATCAAGACAAACTTTTTTTTGTATAAATTAACGGAACTCGGCTATGATCGAAAAACCGATGGCATGCTTCGACGTTGTTTAATAATTTGTGCTCCTACAATTGGACAATTTTTTCGAGTGCCTGCGTAAAACGATATAGACATATTTGTGTATGGAATCAATCTTAAAAACGTATCGATGTTTTTTGAACAAATGTACGTAGATTTCTGTTAAAACCCCATTGCTGGAGTATGTGTGTTGTTTCACTAAAAGTCATGTATCTCGATGAGAAATAACATTTTGAAAAATCTGGAACCATATTCGTGATGGGCATCAAATGTCCAAACAGATAAAGCTGGATTTTGTTTTCTCTATTTTTCAAGCCATGTTATTTGGTGTACAAAAAATAAAATAGTTACAAAATCAGCTATAACTATTGAAGTTTTGAATTTTGAAGCATTAGTTTGAAACGACCATATTAACCCATGTTAAAAAGGGCATCAACATCGGACCATTGCGTCTATATTTTTGTCGATTTTTTATAATTTAGCGAGTGTCCGATTGCTAGAGAATCTACTCTAATCTCTAACACAAAACAAATAATTTGTTTCTCTCAGAACGAAAATGATGACAATATGAACACGTTTCGTTACATTTGTTTGTAGGTCTCAATTTTTTAGTTGGTTCGCCATTGTTTTCTGAGAATGAAAAACCACTGGGAATTTTAGAGGTTGAAAACCATAAGTAATTAAAACATGATTCCATACAATCGTTACGCTTCTAATGCGACACGGTCGGCCATTACCAAATTATCGCTTGTTATTCCGATTCAGTCGTCCTTTATTGCTCCACCGCAAATGTCATTTGTTCATGTTTGGGTTATGTTTGCGCAACCGACAAAATACCGTCTCACAAGTCATAAGCACCATCACCTAACATATATCGATTGGTCTTTTTGTGCTGTGCACACACAACTCTCAATACCTCAAGCCGACCCAGCTGACACTGAACAACCCGTCCAACAAATCACAACCAAGAAGGTTTATCTTTCGGTCTCTTGGACCGATGCGTAACGATGACGAGTCCAAGAGTGTGACTCGAATGCGTGTTCTGATAAATGTGCATTCACTCTTCTGGCTCCCATCTCTACCCAATCCGGCTAGCTCGAGTACTTGTACTTGACCGTGATATTTCATCGAGGCCATGCGACGGAGCGTGCGCCGTTTTAGGGTTGAATCGCTTGTCGCTTGACCCGCAAAGGTGGCGAGCCTGGCATACATACCAGAAGTGACGAACAAACGCCACTTGAGTGAAAAATATTCCAATTCTTTCGAGTGATGAACTTTGCCGTTCTTTCATATTACATAACAAGCGTTCGTGCATGTGAATACATTTCCTAGAAATTTGTTCATTGTGCTTAATTACAGGCTCAATGTTCAGCCTGTGGATTTTACGCCGGATTTATTATTGTGCAATGCGACTTGCGTCGTCATGGCATTCAGTCTAATTGCAATAGCCGCCTTTCTGTGCTGCATGCGCTTGCGTTTGCCCAAGATTCAAACTCGATTATGTCAGAGCTGGCGCAAGTGCAAGTGTGACATGAATGGTCGACCGCCTGCCGAAGTCGTCGGATGAGAAACGTTGGCATGTATGGCTCGGTTTCGCTTATTAGAATGCTTGTGGGCGGTTTAATTGGACGAGTGTGGCTTGTTTATTCGTCTTGTGCGACAAATGTCATTGCGGTCTGTAATTACAATCATGCTGTATGGAGAAGAAAACTAATTCGAGTTTAGCTGAGGTGATATTCCAAACGAGCTAATACAAATTTCAGCGATTACACAGTCGTACTATAACATTCATCGTAGGGTTCTGAATGCACAGCGATTGTTACCCGCGAACCATCATCTCTTTCTCCATCGGTTGGACACTAAATATTCACAAAACACCTCGAGTGCGTGTTTAACTCACTGAGGCCAGTCACACCGAGTCTTTAAAACGCTCAGACGCAAGTCGCAAACGAGTCGTCAGTCATGGGTTTCAAGTTGACGTCGCGACTCTCACCAGCCGACGGGCGGACTTGAGCATAACATACGGGCGAACAAAAAATGCACGAGAAACTGTCCTGCGCATAACCTCACTCGCATGATCTCGTATGCTAAATAATACATGCCAGCAGATGGCACACTGAACTCCGAAACGCGATGCGCCCGCATAACATTGAGTGAGAGACAACCGAGACAAAACATAAGCAGTGTGGTGTTCTGTTCTGATGACCCGTATTTTTGCACACACAATAGGGGTTGAACGACAACATCGTCGCCATTGGTTTTCAACACCTTTTACCTGTACCAGCCAACCCAAATAGAGTAACTCGATGATGCCAACCATGAAGTTGCAGGGCCTTGAGCCAACGCACTAGACAGCAGTTCAAAACTGTTTTCGAGAACGTCGACGATTATGGCCAATGAACGGTATTTATTGTTCGCTGCGACTCTGACGACGAACATCTGGCAGCGCGCGCACGCCCGCACGTCTGCAAAGTTTCGGACGTGCGCTCGAATGCACGACAATTATTCTTTTGCACGGTGATGGACGCTGATGCGACGCGACACGATCATACGCATTTATTCCAACATCAACGTATACAGTAATGCGCAATCAATCGAATCGTTGCACGTGTTTTTGCGACAAATCGCATTGTAGGCGTCTCGGCTAATGATTGTTTGATTGTTCCTCAATCAGCGGTAATTCGATATACTCGGCCGCAACACATTCGCAGTGCGTGCGTGTTCGGTCGCACGTTCCGAAAAATTATATTCACGATTCACGGCATAAACATGGTCAACGACTCGGCAGGCGTGCAGCCAAAGCAGCGTGTGTTGGTGCCAAATAGAATCACCGCTCCGCTCGTCGTCGGAGCACAAGGCAATGTGCTAATTTGCAACGTTGTCAAGGCGCTATTTTGTGCATAATCAATGCGGTCCGCCGATCGGGTCGTTGGTCTGCACATACGCATTTTATGCTGAACCAGGTGGTGGGTTCACTGATATTGTCTATGTTTGGGTCGGTAAGAAAACAATAATAACGTATCGTATTACTATCCTGCATCGAAATATATCCCCAGAGACAGAGAGACAGAGGCATGTCCGTATCTAAACAATTTGTTTATTATGTATACTAAAGTTTTAGCATGGAATAAATCATTTTAAAAATGCATGCCCGATTACGCTCGTTCGTCGAATCATCGGTAATTGAACTTTATTCCAGTATATTTTTTCCCATAGCTGGAATATGGTTTTAAAACTTATGCCTCGGGCAATTCAGTGCTAAACCCTCGAAATCGCACCCAAATATCGCACGTATGTGTTAAGTTTGTGATTACAATCACAATATACCCGCGATATACCCGCGAACACTTTATTACAAAGGTCATGTGCATTCTAATGTTCTTTAATGACAAACGAGCCCTGACATATCATTGAGGATCACACCACACACTGAACTTTGTGTTGCGCACATCGCCCATTCGTTTGCACATTTTCTAACAAAAACATTGTCATGGCACAGGCGGATCACCCAACATGAACAACGAATTCCAGCGCAGCTAGTATATTTTCCAAACATAATTATGCCCTGTAATCCCGCGTGCGTGCTGCTAGCGGTGCATTCGACCTCTGCGCCAGCCGTTCAACGTTTGGTTTGCTCGAAAATATGCTGTGCAAAAATGCTCATGCACGCACCACAGCCATTATAACTCGTACATGTTCTATGCCGTCACGAAGAGTGTTCCATATGTGTGTAGGTGTGTCCCTTTTGTGAAATTCTGCGAAGCAACAGTATGTAATCTGTTGGGATAGCGATGCGTTTGCCTACACTTGCTTTGCACACCCACTTGGGGCTCCACCACAGTAATAGCAAGGATTATGGCCACATTTCGTGCTGCTAGCATGCATATGAAAAACAACCATTCCGGATGGAATTCACGCACACGTGTACGCTAACACCAAAAGTTGCAAGTTGAACACGTAGCGAGTGCGAAAATGCACTCAGGGTGAAGATTTGCATGTCGTCTTGCATGTCGTCTGGTGCGCGAAGTTCCCGTAAGACACGTGTATGCTCGTTTGTAACAAGTACGTTGGATTGGATATATCAAAAGAACGTGGAGTATTATTGTTGTATTATGTATCCTGGAGGGAATCGCCTGAGGAACATGCATGTTAAATGCCGATTTCGATGTTCGTGTTCGATGGCCCAACAGCATACAGACAAAGCACATATCGATAGCATACGGCATGACAGTAACATATTGTCCGTGAATTCGCCGACAAAACGAGTGAACGTACGATCTCACGGTGTGTGTATGTGTTTCGAATTTGGGCGAGAAAAAAACGGGTGAAAAAAACACGATATTCGCGTTGGTCATTTTTTCATGTTGCAGCGATGGATTGTTAAGGCAGAGCCGACAACACAAGTTCATTGCATGTTGTGCGCGTGAGATGCTGTATAACAATGAACGGACGAAACTTGCCGGAGGTTTATTGACCGACTGGTGCGCGAATCACTCTCTATGCAAATGTACATACTGTTAGAGCTCAGAACGTACGTTGAAAGTTTGTATTGAATTGGTGATAAATGGAACACAGTTGTCGGATCAGAGAGAACCGAGCAGAGTGTAACGGAACGTTTGACAAATTGTTGTATTTTAAATCATCATTCTGATTCATCGTAATTGAATGTGGTGATATTAAAATGGAAATACATAGTATGATAATACAGTTATTATTGAAACTATTTTGTGTGTTCCTACACCAAACGACATCTTTCACATGTGGATTAAATCGTTATAATAACGCTGTGAGAATCATCGTGATCATTTATTCGCCGCTGTTGATTTTACCCATCAACCATGTAGAAGACATTGATAAATAAAATCAAAATTTGTTG
The DNA here is from genome assembly GCA_024741255.1 of Exechia fusca. Lineage (NCBI taxonomy): Eukaryota > Metazoa > Arthropoda > Insecta > Diptera > Mycetophilidae > Exechia > Exechia fusca. Next base: position 10,186 of record JANTBZ010042516.1, read on the forward strand.
CGTTCGTTGTTGACGGGATTTTGCTTTTTAACTCAAACTTTCAGGTCTTCGCGTGTCTACAATATAACACTAATTACTATTACGCAAATAAAAACCACAAAATCAGTTGTATGGGTCGAGAATGAACAGGAATGCAAAAATTCGTTTAATAAAATTCTTCTGTGATTTTATGCGAAAGCACACGAGCGCTCGTCACGTGCGTAATTCATGCTGCGACAACACGACGGCTCTGTGCTCTTTGTGTGCATGTGCATTAGTTGCGGGTGTGCCAGATTACGTGTTTAAAGCGCTCGCGGTCGGAAACACAGCGTCCGAACGCGACAAAACCGAGCATAAATGATTAAGTTATTTTCGTGGTTGCGGATGACCGGATCGTCCGGCGACGTCGTCACACCGGCTATGAATTAAATAGTCACAAAATATCGTAGAACAGCACACGCACTGGATTATGCTTTACGTAATTTGGTCGAGTTTAGTTCAGTCTCATAAACTGCGCGTATTCGCAAGTCGAGCGAAATTAGTTCTTTTTATTATGGAACACTTTAAGAACTTTGGACTTTGATGCGCCTCAGTTTTAATATTCAAAAGTTGAAAGAGAATTCTTGAACAACTGATTTGAGTATCCAACATCGTGATATTGGCTCGAATTTTGAAGACTTTTCTTATTAGGAACACGCACGAAAAACACTAACGGCGCCAGATTTTCCGATGCTTCCAGTCTTTATTCGGTTCGGACACGCATGTGACGGTTCAGTGCGGACGACGCGATAAGTGTTCTCCTGTTTGGCACATACAGAGCTAATCGGCTCACGATTAAGAAGGACACACAGTTGAAGTTAGTCGAACGAATTTCGCGCGCGTCTGTGGGCTCGTGAAGAGTGATTGAACCGCAAACCAAATCGCGCAGCGACCGAGCAACCACCTCTGTGAGTGCGATCTTCGCTGAGCCAGCGGATTTCGAGTTGGTTGCCGAGCGGCGTATACGATCTACATACTACTTACTTGTGTGTGTAGTGAGCATACAGTGTGTGTGTGTTATATACAGTATGATAAGCTTATTATACAGTCAGATTCAATATCATGTTACCAAGAACGTGGAGATCATTCTCACAGATCTGGGTGCTCCAAATAACCGGAATATTTTTGTATTCGGAAGATATGTCTTCAATAACTCTGCCAATTTTAATATGTGGCCAACAAGTGAACGTCCAAATATAACGCTGTAATATTTGTTTAACTAGTTTTTCGATGATATTATACTCTTATCATACCATGCTTGAGTTTTAGAGCAATCATGTTGGGTTTTTTTAATTGTTCAGGCCCAACATGTATATCAATCATCAAACTTAAAAATAAAATCATTTAGCCAGGCTCAATCTCGATCATCCGATTTATATATTATCGCAATCCGATTCGACATTTATATTCTACGGTGTTTCTCATGAAACTCTTTCCACCCACCAACGGTAGAAAAAATATTTGTAGAATTATTATTAGATTCAACTGATGGAGAAACTTGAAATCTACAAAAACAGGGTGGCGCATAATTAGTAACCCAATTTTAAAACGCTATAACTTTCACAAAAAGCCTCCAATTTTAATTCGGTAAGTTAAAATTTTGTTTTCACCAAGAAATCGGTCACTTATCTTCATAGCCCTCCATGACGCGCGATAATCAGTAAGAAGGACTGAATCTGTATATATGGATTGTGATCGGTATACCGAAAGAACTGGATACTTTCGTCAATTGTGCCTGAACTAATGATCATATGAAAGCCTTTCGCATCAATAACATGATTCGAATTCAACTTTTAAAATAATATTGATTTAATACCTGCAAATATGATATAACGAAAAATAAGCGTTGATATGTAAGATAACTACAATTTTCAATTTGACCAATTTCAACTAGATATGTTATCACGTATTTCGATTTAGGATTCTCAATCAACCTTGGAAATGTGGAAATACATAGTTATTCCCATGATTTAATTATTATCAAACAGTGTCGTTAATAATTTCCGAGTAGACTAATTTCTGAAATTTTTTC
>JANTBZ010042527.1:0-12224 GCA_024741255.1 Exechia fusca
TTTGTCAATTTCCCAGGCCTACGTAAGACTTTTATTAAAAATTTGATATCACCTCCATTACAAAAAAGTCTTCACTAATGTGACATAGAACGAGGCACATATACTCAAATCAAAGGTAATAGAATAGCGCACAAAACCTCAGAAAAAATTACGAAAAGCGCTGTCGGGTTTTTATTTTTTCACTCAAACTATCGTGTCTCCGCGTTTCCGTACTATAACACTTATTGCGTACAAACATTAACATCAGTTGCATGGGTGGCGAATGAACAGGAATGCAATACATCTTTCAATAAAAGTCTTTCATAGGCCTGGGAAATTGTCAAAACGACTGCCCGGAGACTTTTTTACCCAGTGTATATTGCACAGCTGCGATTTCATATTTCTGAAAAATTACGATTACTGATGTATGCATTTTTCCACTCCATCTCAGTAAATCCCAAAGCATATTCAATGAATCAGGGTTAATTACTTCCATGCTGTTTGGATTCGTTTAATCCATTTGTCGATTTTGAGACGCCTGGATGTTCGTAGGATTAATAGTTGTTACTTGTATCGGTCGAACCATGTCTTCAGAAAATGTTATCTGGGTTTGATCCCAGCCAAAAAAATGTTCGCGATTTTTTCTAAAATCCATACTGGCCATTTGGACACCGAAGATGTAGCGCGTATTAGACGCCGAAATGTGGCAGTTACAGTCGAAAACATCTATAAATCCACACAATAAGTCCGGAAGACCGAAAAGCATAGTTGCTAAAAATCGATGATACCCTCAAGATATTTAAAATTGGTTTTGAATTTTCTTTGGATATGTTCTTGGGCATGCGAGAGCTCTTTGTAAAATGTCTGCCGCGCGACCTCAAAATAGACCGAAATATATACGTGGTGTTATTTCTGATAAGTGATTTGGGCAGATCGGATGCGGTTAAGCTACTTTTTTAAATACATTTCTGACAATGTATATTTCAAGACACCATCACCACTTTCCGGAGTCGAATTGGTAGTCATCTGAGTGAAGAAAGAGGGATGAATGCTCTACTAGTTCACAAAAATGGCGATATCGAATGACGTCTATATTTTGAGACTCAAAAGGATTATTTTACATCTATTACATGAAAAAGTAAAGACAATAAACATAGACTAATAAAATAAATGCTTGGAGCCCCTGAAGCTCAAAATGGACAAGAAACGCTTCACATGGCGAGTTCAAATGTGTTATTTAACCAATACAATATGCTGTTTCACATGTGGATGGAAACGATGGCAAAAATCAAAGGAAAGGACTTCGAATTGAGACCTTATTCAAGGTATTATCCGGATATGGCATTCATTGACCATTTTCTGTTTTCAGACCTCAGAAATATTATCGCTGGAAAGAGACTTGGTACATATGAAAGATATATTGCAGGAAAAAAGGTCAATTTTGAGGCAAAATGAAATCGTTTCATACGAAGGACATCGAAAAGTTGGAAGATCGCAAAATTCATAGTATCGTCCTTTAAGAGAACTGTGTTGATTATTCAAAAATAATTTCATCTAAAAGTTGTGTCCTACCACCAAAGGGCACGTACTTTCCGGACTGACTGTTATATACGATGTTCCGATTGTATTTTTACCTACTCATATGCTACCCGCGATTGAGATCAACGTGATCAAATTAGTTGTGTGAAGTTTTCTGATCTAATTTCCCATTCACATTTATCATTCATATTAGTTAGAAATAAATACGACGATAAAAAACAACACTCGCAGTTTGGATTTTACACACTGCTCTCGAATATGATACAAGATTAAAATTAAGTGAGTTCAGCGCTGTAAATTATATTGATCATAGTAGGCGCTACTGGTCTGCCTCGGTTGTCATTCGACAATTTTCTTTGGCAATTTTCCGATCGAGTTCGATAGTCGTGTTTGCTGTGTTTTCCGAGTTTTCCGTGTGTTTCCGAGTTTTCCGTGTGTTTCCGAGTTTTCCGTGTGTTTCAGAGTTTTCCAATCATGAAAACGTGCTGTGTAATCAACTGTGGAGGAGATGTGACGAAGGAATCGTTTCATAGGTAAACATTTTTATCATAGTAATGTGTTAATGTAATAATATTATTTAAAAAATAATTTTAATAGGTTCCCGAAGGATAAGAAGATGTTCGAGAAGTGGTTGAAGAACCTAGCGTGTTTCAACAATCTCCAGATTGGAAATTGCTCACGGAAGTATGTTTGTTCGAAACATTTTGTGGAAGAATGTTTTGGAACGAATTTTTCAGAGCGAAGAAAGTTGAAGAAATGTGCGGTGCCGACGATTTTCCCAAGGGATCTGAATTAGTAAGTTTGAAATATAATTAATTCAACACAGTGATATTGTATTAACATGATTATTATTATTCTTATTATAGTGACCAAGTGGAGATACTGGATAGCGATGACGGAGAATCCAGCATGCAGGATGATTGTTCCAATCAATTGGGAACACATTCACATGCTGGACGAACTTCTGTCAGTGTTCGTTGGTCGCCGCAGTCCTCTCATCGCCGCCAGTCGATTGAACTGAAGCAAGCACTAAAGGCCAATCAAATCCTGGAAACGAAGAATGAACGACTGCGCTTGCAGGTTCGGCGACTACAGTGCCTGTTGTGTAAACAACGTAGTAAATCACAATCGTTAGCAAACATTAAACACGAATTGAAGTCGCAGGATATTGCAATTTCCGAGAATGTGTACCAGTCATTAGAGGTTAGTAACTCCCATACTATCTGTCAATATGTTGTCGCAATTCATCAATGCTTTCATTTATCTATCGAATATAGTGTTCGGGCGAAAAGGTGCTGAATATGTTGTCGAAAGGCAAAACTAAGGGGATGTATAAAGATGACATTCGATCTTTCGCGATGACCCTTAACTTCTACTCGCCAAGAGCTTATGAGTTTTTAAGGAAAAAGTGCAATCTGAAACTGCCTTCTAAACGGACCATACAGGTGAGATTTTGGAAGTCATTGGTATTAAAATTACTATAGTATTTTTGCAAACTCTATCTAATCTTATTCATAAAGTTAACGGTTTAGCGTTTCGCGACCTTTCCGTTTGCCACTTGAAACTAACGTACCTGTCCACAGTTTTTTATAATTTGGATTTGGGCTCAATCCATTCGCCATTTTTTTAAAAATAAAACATGTTGAAATAGTAGTACTTCATGGATACCTGTTTAAACAAGAACGTCTCTAGAGCTCAAAATGTGATTTTTTTATTTAAAATGAGTAATAAGACAGTCACAAATGTGTGCAACTTTGGTACTAAACAATACAAAACCCTCTATTATTAAATAGATTTTCCTAGTTCATGCAAGATTTTGATTGTTTATTTTTCAAATAACATATATATCTCAATATCTATATATCTATATCCACACTCAGGCCTGGTACGAAAACGTCGACGGAAAGCCGGGTCTTAGTACCGAAGCCCGTGTTATTTTGAAGAAAAGGGTTGAAGATGCGGGTAAGCTCAATAAGAAAATATTTTGCCAATTAATTGTGGACGAAATGTCTATTAAAAAACATATTAGCTTCAATCCGTTCACTAACGAGTTTGATGGATATGTTAATTTTGGAAAGGTACCTGCCTCTACGCGTTCAACGGACGTTGAACGCGTAGAGGCAAAAGATGCATTAGTGTTTCTAGTCTCAGCTGTTAATGATAGGTGGAAGCTACCAGTAGCATATTATTTTATAAACGGATTGAATGGACAAGAAAGATCGAATATTGTGAATTTGGTGCTAGAGTTTCTCAATGAGTGTGGGGTGAACATTATTGGGTTAACTTTCGATGGAGCAGCAGTTAACATTGCTACTGCAAGGCACTTGGGTGGGTCATTAAATGCTTGCAATCTTAATCCATCTTTTGTTCTCGAGTCGACAGGTCTAGAATATATCATGATGTTAGATGTGTGCCACATGATAAAATTAGTAAGGAATGTCTTGGCAAAACAAGACTTGTACGACGGAGAAGGCAATCGAATTAGCTGGAAGTATATTCGATTGCTAGAGCACACCCAGGCTGGTGTAGGCCTATTATTGGGAAATAAGCTCAGGAACAGGCACATCGATTTCCAAAATCAAAAGATGAAAACAGCGTTGGCCATTCAAACCCTGAGTAACAGTGTTGCGGCTGCACTCGAAAGTGTTATGAAAAATGGCATGGACGAGTTCAAAGGTTGCGAAGCGACAATCAAATTTATCCGTTTATTTAACAACTTATTTGATATTTTGAATAGCAAATCAAAATATGGAAAGCAATATAAACGGCCGTACAATTTTGATACGAAAGAATTGTTCGAGTCATTTTTTGCCTCCTGTAATACATATATTCGAGATTTAAAAATAGAACACAAAGGCAAACAAATTTTCCTAATAGATTCAATAAGTAAAACTGGTTTTTTGGGATTTATCACTGCGATCAGTGCATTTGAGCGTACTTTCTCCAAATACGTTGAAACAGAGAAATTAGATTATTTATTAGGATTTAAGTTTTCTCAAGATCATATAGAAACCTTTTTTAGTGCTGTGAGGGGTCGAGGTGGATTTAATAATAATCCAACGAGTACCCAGTTCACAGCAGCGTTCAAAAAATTATTATTAAAAAATGATATAATGTCGTCCGAGTACGGAAACGCGATTTCCAATGGGGTAGAAATATTGTCTGTCTCTTCGAACAAAAAGAAGAAGATAGTAGAGGAGGAAATCTGTTTTGAAGATGAGGAAGAACTCCTCGATGATGAAGGCACGGAAGACTCTCTGCCGAATCTTGATATAATTTCACATGATGCAGCGACATATATCGCGGGATATGTAGAAAAGGCACTAAAAAAATCATTAAAGTGTAATGTGTGCATTAAACTTATGAACAGTATGAAGATCTATGACAAAATAAATTTAATAGATTGTAAAAACTGGGGAGGTCTGATAAAACCAAAGCAAGACATAGTGACAATTTGTCATTTGGTAGAAAAAGAAATTTCTTTATCGGAAAATATTTCTAAACTAAATTGTAAACAAATTATCCATAATTGCTTCAGGAGAATGAATCAAAACATTTTCAATATGCCCAATAACACTGTCGAACACATGTTGAAATGTGAATACGAGAGACACGATTTGATCAAATTTTGCATTAACAAATACATCAAAATCAAACTGTGTCATTTAGCCAGCCGTGAGAATGAAAAAATTCATAAACGGTCGTTTCGACAAAAATTTAACAAGTTGGTATTATTCTCAGGGCAATAATTATGGCCGTTTATGTATTTTATCATTCTCAAGGTTCACATTTCAACATGACGGTGTTGTGTCTTGATTCATTCTCCTGATTTTGTAATTATAATTACATACGAGATGTTATAGCTGTTCAAAAGATTGATGCCTCAAGTTGATGAAGTTATCTGGAGATGTAGCAAAAAATAGCATTCGATTGAAGAAAAGTATATAAATTATATAATCGGCGGCCAAAAAATGTTAATCAAAATGAAAACGGGCAACAACCAGTGATCATCATTGAGAAACGTATATGGACGACTAGATATGAGCACATTGGACCATTCTGACAATGCAAGATGAGAATGAAAAAAAAACAATTACACTTTTGTCAATACAAGATGAAAATATAAAAATTCACCAAAAAATATCGGCGACCAAGAAACAAGAAATGTTAATCGAAGTGAAAACGGGCAACAACCAGTGATCATTATTGAGCAACAATATGGTCGACCAGATATCAGCACATAAAACCATTCTGAAAATAAAATGCATTTTGTCAATACAAAATGAAAATATAAAAATTCACCAAAAAATATCGGCGACCAAAAAAACAAAAAATGTTGATCGAAGTGAAAACCGGCAACAACCAGTGATCATTATTGAGAAACATATATGGTCGACCAAATGCCAGATATGAGCACATTCAACCATTCTCACAATGCAAGATAAAAATATAAAAGAACACCGAAAAAAATCGGGGACCAAACAAACAAGTAGTGTTAATCAATGTGAAAACGGGCTACAACCAGTGATCATTATTGAGAAACACATATGGTCTACCTGATATTAATTTTCCTTTTATTAGAACAGTAGTTTTATTCAGCACCTCGTTACTTGTGAGACCAACATTTGAACAGCGTTGACCAAATTCGGATATTTGCAATATTTCTCTAATATGAACTTGATATTTTTATTGATTGATATAAAATAACATCTTTGGGTGCTGCTGAATTTAGTGTATGACCTCCCTATTAAGCCAAAGCTACATTTTAACTACTTTCACTCACTCTCACCAGGGCTCGAACCCGGAATCTCCAGCTCAGACGACATTATATCCCATTTATTTATGTTACTGTAGTAACTAGTACACGAATATTGGAAACATTTGTAGATATTTGTTTCTAGTTGAATGATAACAATAATGATAAGACCTCACGTTTAGTTGCGTTCATTATTCATTTTTCAGGCAGGCGTTCATTATACAGGCTCTGATGATACCACACATGACACGTTTAATCAATATCGATATAGTCTATTACATATGAGGCTCTAGGCACAGGAATGACCAAGACGAGTAAATTTGGAATCAGCTGTAATTATCTTCAAGACAACGTTGGAACGCTCGAAACAGTTGTCGTGCTGCAGAGGTATAATCATCGAAGGAGAACGCGTTTGCGGATTCAATTATACAGCATGAAGTTTAGTAATTGTATTTAATATAATAAAAATTGTTATTCCAACAAAAAGTATATTTACTCTTCGGACGAGACTTTGCAAGCTTGAGTTTGAGCATCTTACAAGCAACAGGTGCCACTGCTAACAAAATTTGCCGTCGATGAACTATTCTGGTGTGTACAGCTGCCGCAATGAACCAGTCCCAACAGCAATTCTAGACCACTCTAATAACCAATTAAAAATGGTTGACAATCCAGGGTCTCGGGAATGTTAAAAGCTTATATATTGTCACTAAGTGTCCTTGCTCCTGATGTGACTCTCACATCAATCCTATGAAATGAAAAAATATATATTGTCTATTCCACGGTGTACACTCTATTTGCAATTGTATGTGAAATTGACAGTAGACCTATAGATCACAGTCGAATTTTTCCACCCCCCCTTATTTCCTTCAATAATAAAATTATTTCCTATAATAATATATAAAGATATTCTGCTGAATTTTGATGTAATGTGTCTTTTATCAAAATCTTTCTATGGATATAGACTCTGATCGTCTATGGCCTCATGTATAATACGTTAGAGCCCTATATGTGATTTTGGTGTTTTCCTTACGATAATTCATCTCCAATCAATGCGTTGGGAATAACCTACGAAAAATAATAACAAAATATTGAATGATTGACTTCCAAGCGGAATTTACCGGTAAAATTTAATATTTGTGTGGTTTAACGATAGTATGACAATCCATCGAGTAATGGAGGTAATTCCTCGACAGGTACATGTGGGGCAATTGTTTACCCATATAACTTTTTGAACAAAATATCATTGAAATATGTTATTGAACAGCCGAGAAGATAGTGTGAACAATTTTATCCGGGTTAGGCCCTACTTAGACATCCATATGTAGTGTTAGTACAATTTTTAGTATGTAGAATTATCATATGAAACTGGCGCACACGCGGATCCAGATTATAGAGGCCATGTTATTATTCCGTCGTTTCTTTTAATTTTATGCGATTGAAGAAACATAAAAAAGGCTTATATGTTTTTCCGACATAAAATTGTACAATTTAAGCTGAAATAGGCAGGGGTGTAAAAATTACCCAGCACTTTTAAAAACGTCGAAAAATCATGCCCTCGGTTTTTTGCTAATAGCTCCGTGAATTGAGTTTCCACATGATAAGAATGTTCAGCAGAATCATAGCCAGATAAATTGTCTTTCACTTGCATTTTTCCGTTTTGAAATCGGATGTGAATGGTTCATGACAATATTATTATCGTTCATTTGAGTATCCACAAATGGTCCAGCATAAAAAAGTTGGGTAGTTTCACCAGTTGTGAACATAGCCCGGTTGTGAACACCCCCGTAACTTTAAAAATAAAGCAGATAAATCAAATCTGTAAAACTATTTAGATTACTTGGAGTACTGAGTTCTTTGAAAATGAGCTCCAAACTCAAGCCTGTTTCTTGGTTACTTCATAATGCTTGGTACTGCATTTTTATACAACTCAGGATTTTTTATAATAATTGATCATGTAATTTTTCCTTCTTTTTTCACTTCAATACTCGTACGCAGAGTCATTTTTCATATCAAAGGGTGAGTCATTTTTATATCAAGAAGGAGTGGCCACAACCGGGCATTGGCTACAACGAGTATTCTTCAACGATTTCTGCACAAACGATTTCCATTAGAATTGAAATCAATTCGTTTTCTATATAAGAACAGAGGAATGTTGTTTAGGGCGCGCTTTGAGACAAATGATACTTTTCCTAAACACATAATTCAGAGGCACTCTAGTGTTTGTCCATATATGTATTAGATAATATAGGCTTTTAAATTCAATATCCATCGTATCATTCATATCAAATGTGTATATTCATAGAACCCCTATATTCTTTTAATGGTTCATTTCCAGGTAAACGACATTCTTGTTGTGAACAAGAACTATGCTGCAGATGCGCCAGATACGTTCTCATTGCGAAGAGGTGATCTGGTAGAAGTGTTGGAGACTGAAGTCGAGTCAAAGACTGACAAAACGGACGCAAAGTAAGTATCGCACTATAGATTCATGCACTCTACGGATTATACACCCCATATTTAAATCCATATCAAACCTTGGAATAGTTACGATTCTGAGCTAAGTGCGATTGATGCACTAATGCCCAGCCAACTACTCGAGAATACGGCAGCCAAACACAAACTTTCCGTGAGGCCCAAAAAAACGCATACATCGTACCTGTTCGGGCGCAATGTTAGCCCACAGCAATCTCCCGCCTCCCGAACCCAATTATTTGAACCCAAGTATGTCCAATCTCGCTCAACCATACAGAATAGCGATAATATGAATATGTCTGTGATATGTAGGTGGCTAGTGCGACTATTCGATGGCAGCGATAATCAGAAAGAGGCTTGGGTTCCTGTCAGCATTCTGGACACGAAACAAGTTGATGCCGCAATTTACGGTGACAAGGCTGACGATGCGGCTTATCGACGAGAGTAAGTGCATAACAATAGTTTGATTGAATCGATTTGATAATAATATATACTTGTTCGCTTAGAGCTGTTGTTCGCGAATTAATCGAAACCGAGGAGGAATTCGGTCGAGACTTGCTGCTGGTCGTTGAGCATTACATCAAAGTGTTGGATAACCCGAAGACACCAAAAATTGTGTCAGACAACAAGGAAACTATTTTTGGCAATTTCAAGCAAATCGCAGAATTTCACAACACGTAAGTATCCGCATAATGATATTATCTCCTACTTATATGGGAAACAGAGGAAAACACTTTACCTTGATAATGAAATTACTGAATAAGGAAGGATTCGCCAACCGTCGGTAGACCAGACTTAATACGCTATAACTCATTAATTGCAAAACCACAGATTAACCAAAATTCATGATTAAAATCGCATTTTCAAAAGGGCAGACCAAAGGTGATACGATCGAAAGAAAAATAGCAAAATGTTAGTGATTTTATCAGCTACAAGCTAAAAAATAATGTATTGAGAAAGGTTGAGGTGATTGAACTACCCTAATTAGTTAACTTGAACCATGCCAAATAATCGGATTTTCCAAGTTTGCGACCTTTTTTGGAGGACAAGCTATAATAATCTGAACATTATAATATTCGATTTCACTCATACAATCTGGATTTCATATCTGGATTTCGTGTTTGGAATACTGTCTATAAATTGTTACTGGACCAACGTAGAACAATGTATGGATACTCAAATGAAAGATAATGAAGTTGTCTACACATCCTCATTTTTCAAAAGAAAAAAAACAATCACCGTTATTTTAGGCTAACATACAATAGAAACCATTACTACCCATTTATCTCTGTTATTCTTGATATTATTGGACTTTTACTTCTGGAAAACTATAGCTATGATGAATCCTTGGATACCGTTTTTTAGTGAATAGTACAAATGTGTTTTTCTTGGTTTTTACATCCAGCAGTCATTGATTCAAAGCTTCGAAGATGCATATTAACTTTCTCAAAATGACTGAATTTTAGAAACGCTATTTATCAGCAGGAAAATAATCGGAACAAATTTGATTAATATTTATTGTTTGTAGGATAGCAACATTTGTCGATAAATAGAAAATTCGTATCGAAAAATCAATTGGGGACTCTGTTAAAAACGAATCTCAATAAAATAAAAATAATCAAAAATAATATAAAAAATGCGCCACCTGGTGGCAATATTTTGAAACGTTTCTCTAGAAAATGTAGTGTAATTCCTAAAACAACATTTCAATTCAACATAATTCATGAGAATGTTTTGCCCAGGTTTGTTTGACGGTCAAGGGCATGTTCAAAGACTCACAGAATGTAGGAGGTCTTGAACCAATCGTTGCTTGCACCAATCGTGCGTCTCAACGCACAAATCTTCGCGCAGCGTTTAGTGTACATCGCCACTTAACACGTAACGTACCGCTTGACAACACCGTTGGCAAGGCGATTACTGTTATACGACGCATTATAGAAAATCTGTTTTCTATTTTATAATATTTTTTTGAATACTTCAATTAATCGCATTACGAAATTTAAATGTTCAATTGTCGATACACTAGAACCCGTGTTTTTTATGAAGTGAAAGTTTAGCGAGAAATAACTAATATATGCAAATCAATTAAGGTTATTACGACACTTAAAACGCATTTGAGAGTATATTCCAATTTTTTAAAATAAAATTACACTTATTGTGGCTGTTATGACAAACTTTCGTTTACGTTTTTGTTTTTATAAAAAAGTGTGGATGCGCGGTAATCAGGTCCGTAGCCAGGATTTCATTCTTGGGGGTGGGGGGGCAGTTCGGTCAGCCAAACTTCATTAAATTGCAATTTTCACAACACATCTTCAAGACTTCTTGAAAATCAGTTTCTAAATACCAGTTTAACAATCTTAGAAGTGGGATTCATCAGCAGGCGGACATGCGGAATGTTAAATATGTTTTCCTCTACCGTATACATTTGTACATGGAAAGGAGGGAGGAGTGCTATCATAAAAATTCTACTGCGTGGCCCGTAGGGCCAAGATTTTGTTAAAGGTTTGTCATACGGAAATGTATTTGATTATTTTGTGTCGTCCTCCGCGAAACCAGTCAAAACCCAAATTCAAGTAACGAATTAACTCTGCTTTCATTTTGTGTGCCCACTGCCCACAACATAGCTGCCCAAACATAAGGTTTTCTGTCCCTAGGGGCAATCACGCTTGGGGGGCAAAGCCCACTTTGCCCACTAGGGAGCTACGGGCCTGGCGGTAATGTCCATCATCATCTGAAACCATTGAATCCGCGATTCATTGTTCTAGGCTATAGATATTGAGAAAATTCAATATTTTCGCCCATTTTTGCAAGGCACTAGCTCCCAAAATAAATTCCCGAAATTTTTCAATTATTTTTTTTCCATAATTTTTTCACATTGCTCAGCTCAAAAATACAGGGGTCGAGGTATGAAGTGTTACTCCGAAAAATCCTTGTATCTCGCTCATTTGTAAACATTTTAACTTGGATTTTGAGCATGACATTGTACACTTCATCATTTATAAGAATTTCATCCCGTTTTTTTCATGACACTAATGTTTGAGCCTTCTATGGCTCATAGAATTGCGATTTACATACGTTGCGCTGCACGATCGACGTGAATGGGAACTGCCACCGATTCTCGATTAAATATGAACCTTCGGTTAGTTTTATGTTTTTGCGTTTTCTATAGGACATTTTTACCTTCAGAATGCTTTGAGAGGTACCGTCTTTCGATATCCGATCTGGTTGAGGCCGAGCCAAAGATACTGAAAATATATACCGTGAAAATAGTTTTTTCTCTTAAGGGGGTAGTCCTCTAAATAATATTTTTGTATGACAATTTTTTATTGATAGCTTAAAATGTTCTCCGGAATGTATATTTTATTTTAGACTTTATCCCATCTTTGCCGGAAACTTTGTTTGTCCGTTATGAGGCGATATGCAAAGACGTGCACCGGCGCGCTGTGCGCGATTCCGAACGAAACCGTGCGTAACCAGA
>JANTBZ010042538.1:0-10995 GCA_024741255.1 Exechia fusca
TTGGATTTACGATTGAGGAATGGATAGTAAATATGTGTGCATTTTTTAATTTTGTCAATTGTGTTGTGGATATGTTTTGAGTATGTGAGAGTTGAATCTATAATACAACCGAGATATTTTACTTCTTTTTGCCATTCAATTGAACTGCCCTCAATAGATATACCGCGACTAGGAAAAAATCGGCTAGCGCGTCGTTTGGTGAAGAATGCTGCTTGTGTTTTTGTATTGTTAATCTTGAGACGCCAAGACGTATAATATTCGACCAGGCGATCTGTATATCGTTGTAAATTATTAAGAATGTCTGTGGGATCAGTGGATGAATGATATATAGCCAAGTCATCAGCGAATAATGCAGTTTCGCATGTAGGGGAAGTTGGGAGATCGGATATGAATAGGTTATAAAGTGTGGGAGATAGACAGGATCCTTGAGGCACTCCAGCCGGAATTGATTTAGTTTCGGATTGGGTATTTTTTATAGATACACAAAACTTACGATCGCATAGAAATGACTGAATGATTTTAACAATGTAAACAGGAAAGTTCAATGAGTGTAGTTTATGCAGAAGGCCCTCGTGCCATACAGTATCGAATGCTTTTTCGCCGTCAAACAAAATGACACCTGTAGATTGTTTAAGATCCAGCGCGTTTTTGATTTCGTGTGTAACGCGAGCAAGTTGGTGTGTTGTCGATAGCTGAGGGCGAAAACCAAATTGAAAGTTTTGTATGCAGTTGTTCTGCTCGATAAATGCGTTTATGCGCTTCAGTATAAGTTTTTCAAAAACTTTACTCAGGGTACTTAGCAACGAGATTGGTCTATAGTTTTGAGGATGGGTGAGATCTTTTTTAGGTTTGGCGATAGCAATAACATTGGCTATTTTCCATTGATTTGGAAAGTAGGATGTTTTGAGACACGCATTGAAAATAAAATTCAACATTACAATGGCTTTACGAGGTAGTTTTTTTATCAAAATGTTTTGAAGTTTATCTGGGCCGGGTGATTTATAATTTTTAAGTGATTTAATTATAGACAAAAGTTCTTTAGGTTTGAAATAATCACAATCGAAACCGGTCGTGTTGTTGATTGAGTCGATGCTATGTTGAACAGCAACATTGTTAGCTATGCATGTACTATTTGCTGTTAATAAGTGAGATTTAACGAATTGTTCGGCAAGAGCGTTCGATTTATTTTGGTCGGTTATTATTGATTCACCGTTTATTTTGAACGGCGGCACATACTTGATCTGATTTTTTAAACATTTTCCTATTTTCCACATTTGTCGACTGTTCGTTGTAAACTTTGATAGCTGCTGAGACCAGTTATTATTTTTGAGTTGATTGACTTTCTGGTTTATGTTCTGGTTTAGATCATTGCAAGTACGGCGATAGGCAGGGTCGCGAGTACGTTGCCAATTTCTGCGCGCATTGTTACGCAGTCGTTGCAAATATAGAAGCTCATCAGTGAATTTGATTGTATGAATTTTATGAGGTTCGCCAAGAGGCACCGCAGCCTGTTTGGCCTCCTCAATATGTGTCGAAAATGTGTTTATCATATCGTCAATAGATGTGCGATTGACGGCGGAGAGGTCCAAGGAACTGACGTTTACAATGTTGTTCAAAAGATTTCTGTACACGTGCCAATTTGCACGACTGTATTTATAAATGTTGTACGTCGGACGTGAGTTGCTCTGGATATTAACAATATTGAAAATAACGGCTGCATGGTCAGAAGGAGGGTAATCGTGAATTGTTTCTGGTTCAGTCATGTCGTGTAGGCGGTTTGTGAGGGTAAGGTCAATTGTGGAGGGTTGACAGCGTCGTTGGGATGGAAAGTGGGTGGGAGATGAAGGATGCTGTATGACGAAGTTGCTTGTTTCTGTAATGTCATATAAAATTTTACCGACAGCGTTTCGTCTGGCGCAGTTCCACAAGCGATGTTTGGCGTTTAAATCGCCACAAATGAAAAAGCTACCAGGTAGACGAGTTAATAAAGATATATCATTTTTAAATTTTGTGAGCGCTGAACGTGTCAGGTCCGTCCCCGGGAAATATACTGAAAGCAGTTTAATTGGAGTGGCGTTGGTTGCAATTTCAATTCCTAGCGATTCGATTATATTGGTTTTGATAGAAGGAAGAAGTGTGTGTTGAACAGTTTTGCGAACAATAATTGCAATGCCGCCTCCCGAGCGGTCAAGACGATCTAATCTGTGGCATGTGTAGTCTGGGTGGAATAATTGCACATTAGGTTTAAGCCATGTTTCTTGTAGTAGTGTAATGTCTATATTGTGTGTGTGTATGCAATGAAATAGATCATGTTGTATTTGTTGGACGCTTTGCGCGTTCCACTGCATAATTTTAAGTTCGTTTAGTGATTAAAAAACATTTGATGTTAATCATTCGTCCGGTAAAGTTATTTCAATGCCAATTTTAAGCTGTGCTCAGGATATGGTGACTCGGTAAGTTTCAGTTTGCTTTTAATTTACTCCAGAAAATTCGGTTACAGTTTAGTCGACAATAATTAATTAACGCCGGAAGTAACTAGCGAATATATTTCATCGAAAATCCTCGAATGCATTCATTCTGGTCGATAAAAACGCATTTATAAGTGCACAACAACAACATTTTCGGCAAATTTCACTGGATATGAAAATAATCGAGAAACTAGAACAAGAAAAAATTTCGTTGCTGTTGCTGTGCCTGACAATACATTTCCGCAACTTATTTGCGATTTGTTTTGCCAACACCAACAGTTAACATTGAACAGCATGCAAACTTATACAATTAAAAAAATGGGAATGGTTAGACTAAGGACAACTAAAACGAGACTAAAAATTAGGAAAGTCGGGTAAACGAGCCTAACGTTGAAAAGAGCAAAAAGGGTAAAAAATGAATAACAAGATAGGTTCATTTGAATCGTACAGAAACGTGTCGCGTGATACAATTTAGACGCATTAGTTGAAGCTTCAATGCATATGGTATTTATGCTACAATTCTCTATTGTAAACCCACGTTCGCTTGGATAATTTTTTTTTTAACAATGCACATCATAATGCTCCTCATATTTCCTCCAGAACTGAATTTAAATAAAATTCCAACCTCCATGCTCCATGCACCTTATCAAGTTGCTCCGATTCCTGAATAACACACATTTAGCCTCCTATAACACTGACCCAGGCCGTCGGCACACAGTAATAATACCGACACGTTGGCGAGCGCGTGCGAGCGCGCAATCGAATGCCCCAGCGAGATTGCATAATCGTTGCGCCCGTTGCTCTCCATCTTCGCCTGGTCCCAAGGTCTATATTATATTTTACACAGCAACGCATTGCATTGGTCGTCGTTTCGTTCGGATACAAAAACAGAAAACGAATATATGTGTCTAACGGAATCCGTTAGGCAAAGCGCTCCTTATACACAAATCTCGGCTGGCTGGCTGGCCGGTCTGGCCGGCGGTCATATTTTCACAGTGTTTGTGTATGTGCGAGCTGTGCGTGCGCGCATAGATGAACTGCATTCGAACGCGCGTTCGCGCACTCGCACGCATTCGCAAGTATTTGCATACACATTATTCACATTTTATATCTGATGATGAGCTTCCTATTCGTATCGAACGTTAATATGTGGCTATATAAATAAACATGCTGCTCAGCACAGCACAGCATACACGCACACACAGCGAGAGAGTTGCAACATAGTCTCTATACTATTCGCACGATGGGATGCCGATGCGCGAGTACGTTCGCTGCATGGCTGCTGCTTGCCACGGCAAAAGCCGACGTCGTCGTTTCAACGGCCAGGCAGGAGGCTTCTGGAGGCTGGACCATTACAACTAGCCCACTAGCTGTTGTATGTTTGTGTGTATCGAGTAGAGTATCCAACAAGTAGCGTTATTGCTGCTCGGGTTTTATTTATTTATAACTTCATTCTCGGGCAGACAGGGGAATAATACACATGTGTATGTGTGCGAGAGTGCGAACATCGCACACAAGCATCAACTTTGTATAATGTTTATGCGAATGTGTGTCTGTACTGTAAGTTCGACGCAGCTTGGGCCGACGTGACCCATCGATAACCGTCCATAAACAGTAAGAATGGGTCATAAATTTCACGTTTATTAAAACGATGCCTATCCGCGCGCGTAAGAGCGCGATTTTTTGTGTGCACGAGTACCGCAAAAGGGTACGCGCCGTGTGCACGCGCGATCTCTTTGCGGGCGCAGACCTTGGCGTATAAAGTATAGAGTGCATGCGCGCATATGATGAAGTATGCGGCTGGTTTGCTCTGGTTTCGCGAGAGCAGTGCGTATTTGAATAATGGGAAAATATTCAATCCGATCGGCGTGTGTTTAATGTGTTTCCATATTATCATTGGCGTATATGGCAAGCAACGACGACGACGACGACGATTGCACAGTACGGTGCAATATGCTGTACGATGCGCTCGTACGCACGAACGCAGCACGCATACACGCAAAGCACGCATACACTTTCTACAGATGAGATGAGGAAGTATAACCGCGAAGAAAACAAATCATGCGCATGTTTTGCCGCAGTCAGGCAAAGCCGCACCAAATTAGAAGTACACAGACACACGCATGCACACACAATCGCGGCAAACAGCGAGAGCTGCTGCAAGAAAAATGTACTTTCTATGAGCTGCTTGGCGACATTGACGCTGGGCCGGGCCCACTGTCGTTGCGTTGTGGTAGTAGAGTAGATGGTCACCCACTTTTCGCGGAACAGCTGTTATTGGGGTATTTTCAAACGAAAACATTCTAGTTTTCCAAATGACATGGCTACATAAATCACTAGAATATTTTTCAGGCGTTATTTAAGTGTTCAGACAAAAACAAACAATCTGGTCGATATTCAATTTACTTCTGAATTCGATAGATTGATTTAAGCATTGCAAAAATCATGAGATATTTCGAAGATACTGCTACACACTGTTGAAAATGAAACCATCAAAAGGTTCGTTGTCTGCGCAGTCTTTCGTTTCTACCGCCGTCATATTCATTCAATTCACAGTAACGTCATTGCAAATGACAAATTAAAAATTACACAAAAAAGATGTTCTACGAATTTGAAGAACAATAAAAGATGTAGTAAAACAAATTAAAAAATTAGTCAAATATTGTGTTACGCTCGCTCCTCAAGAGTCCGATTGAGGTGACACAACGTTGTTGAACGACTTAAAAACATGTCTTCGATTTTTCGTTCTTAGCCTCTGCTACCGTTTGATCATACATAAAACGTTGATTGTCAAAATGTGGGGAGGGAACTGAAATGTTTTTAGCTTTTTAAAATCGGATGCAAAATACCACCTCAGCGGGTGTTTCACGAACAATGTAGATGCTGGTATGTACATCTTCCGTGCCTAAAATAATGTAACTTTAGTAGCTTTAACTAAAGGGAATTGTAATAATGTCGTGTTTAAATTTAAAATTTACCAAGTGTCCGACCAAGGAACCGATCTACTCTCTACAATTCAGTGATAGTAATCGACGAGTCGACTTTTTCCCGGCGGCGGCGTGTGTTTACACTTTTACCTATCTCGCTGTCACCAGACAACATCAACATCAACATCGACGACACGCTGCTTACGGTGCGAACAAAGTGCTTATACACCGGCAGCCGCCAGCCAGAGCGTGTGGTTTCGCCCTAACCGCATGCTAAGCGCGAGCAAATCGCCCATTTGAGCGCCGCAGCCGCACCCGGCTAGTCCGTCCGTCCCGTCCGTCCGCGTGCATATGACGACTAAATGTCGTGCGCCCATGACCATAACGGTGCTCTGACTGCTGCGATTGCGCCAGGTGCCAGCCAGGCAACTCTTTCGTCCGCGAGCGCGCAATGTCCATAAAAGCACGTCGATGTACTGAAACTGCGTACGCATCCATTGCCGAAGAATGGCTCGTCGCCGGAATGGAAGTTTCGTCTGTTCGCAAGAAATCGAAACGGCGCGTCTCAGATAGGCACAAGCGGCGGATATGTCCATTTATTGACATTCAATGCGCACACACGCACGCTCAGAATGCGCCGCGTATATCAATATTTATACGCACACTCAGTGGCGTAGCCAGGATTTTCCGATGGGGGTTCTTTAGAAAATGTCAGTGTAAAAGCGTAATTTCAACATAGAATAGTGTTATTATGATTACTCCAATGTTTTTTTCTCTACAAAAAATCCGAAAGTACATCACTTTTTCCGTATTTTTTTTTAACAAAGATCAACCTCGAAGCACTTGTTGAGCGACAATCTCTCGACACAGCCCGAAGGCCTGAGATTTGTTTAAAGTATGAAGCTGACTATACGAATTTAAAGAGAGGTAAGGCCGTGTTTAGTGCAGGATTGAAGCAGAGTAATTGATATGATTTTTTCAATCGTAGTTTCGACTCGATGGCTGAGATATTTCTGAGTCAGTTTTTTTTGGTAAGATTTGAGTTGCCCGTAGTCGAGCATTTCATATCAAAGCTATTGCGATATTATTTCGAATGCCGTCTGCGTTCGATTGTTTGTCGAATAATAAACAAATGATATAAATCATGTGATTAACTTTGCGTGCAGGCATTACTAATGTTCTCAATTCAAGAGGGCCCTGGACCAAATTCCAACATTTCGGACCCGCTGTTACCTAATCATGTTGTTTTCATTGATTTCCAAGAATCATAAGAACAGGATGATGTTCAGGTCTAAATTTTGTATTGGCTCAAAAACAGTGGTGTGCAGATAAGTACGCACGATACTTTAGAGACGCTTTACTTGCGAATTCTCGGATGATGCGGTCCAAAGATGAAATTTTGTTTTCAGATTATGATTTCAAATATGTTATTTTTTGTCAAAATAATAGAAATCAGCAGTATCATCAGACTACGAATCAATTTGATAGATGCATATTGGCTCGAGAACAGCGTTGAATATGATAAGAGTTCTCAAATGTTTCTAAATAGCCTATTTGTTGAGTTTTCCTTGCGAACGTTTGAACTTTTTCGAATGCTTCCAATTGTAAAATTTGAAACATTTATGCTCAAAGGAGAAAATATTTATCGGGATTTTTGAGTATTGATATTGAACGAATGTCGCGCATAGAAACAATGAGTATTGCATAAAATACAAACACATTCGTAACAAAAAATGATGTGATCAATGATACTGGAGAATACAACTGTAACTAACTTGTAACTGTTCCATAAGGTTTCCAGTCGATTTTGAGTATTATCTGTATTTCTATTGATATTGATTTTATATTACGAATGAGTGTTTTCTATTGTCGAAAGTTTAAATTATCAATTTTTTCACACTACACGTTAAACACCCCAAAAACACCTACCTGGCTACGCCACTGCGCACACAATACGAACCACCGTCGTCGTCGACGGCGGCGATTCGCGTCTCTGTCAAAAGCGGAGTAAAACTAATGTACTCATCATGCACGCATATCACGTGGCCGCACTGCGTCGGAACGAGCGGGGAGCTGCAGCATTTAAACGCGCGTTGAGAATCCCATCTCATCACAAATCAACGGTGATTTGTTCGCCGAACTATTAAACTGCTGCGTTACGACTGCTAGATTACTATAACGTGCAAATCTGTGTAAGTGCATGTGGGGAGTAATCGCGAGCGTTTTATGCCAATCACAGATATGCACAAATTATATTCGCTACCATCAAGTCACGGCGCCTCCGAGTGTACTATGTTATGTGTTTGTGCATAGCCGAGAGCGCTCGGGGAGCAGCAATGCGCGCTGGAGTAGATGGACACTTTACACGAACGTGCACGTGAGCACGAGCTGGTGCGCGCGCGCCCGACGTTCGCACAAGTGGTCGCTAATGTGTGTTCATTACCATTGTGTGCGTGGAGCGCGAGCCGACGCGCGCGCGGCCAGCGATATGTGCGCCTATGATCTATGATTACCATCATGATCATCAGCTTACACACCACCACCACACAGAGAGTCGAACCGCCACGCCACGCCAACACAACACACCATTGCGCTAAGCGAGGTGCGTGCTGTGTATAAATAAAATTATACACACGTACCTCTGAGCTGAGCGCGCACGCAGTAGAGATACACTGCGGCGGTATGTGTATGCATACGCGCACACGCACACAATGTGCATGATTTTCGCACCTGAGCGCCGGTGTGTGTACGTTTGTGGAGAAGAGCGGTTTGTGCGGAATTTCGAGTAAAGTATGATTATGCGGACTGCGGATTAATGCACACATCGAATTGAGCGATACAGATATAACTCTGGAACACTTTGTTGGGTCGCCGAAAACTGTGAGACTTTTCTAAGCAGCATAATCTTTCACATATAAACATTAGGAATAATACTACCCTAACTGATTAATTTGGAACATACACGAAATTGTGTTGTTTTACGTTTAAGTAAGAAGTCACACAGTAATTGTAATGATGCAGTTTTGTTCGTTTAACATCATTCTATAGTACTAACTCGCAAAATTGAAGTTCGTTCACAAGAATAGTGAATGTTCATTCAGGATTTTCGGTGATGCATTTTTGTGGCCTTATCAACCTACAATGTTCAAAAATCTCGTAGAAGAAAAGTCTCAACATTGGGCCACACGCGCCATAAAACAAGGTTGCTCCGTTTTAACATGGAGAAAACATCGAGCTCTAATTCGCTTGGTAATTTGTTCTAATTTGTTCGAAAGATGAGGATGTGTAGACCTTTTCATTCTCTTCCATTTGAGTATTTACAAATTGTTCTATGTCAAAGCAGTGAAAAGTTATGTTCTTCTGAGGACGAAACTTAGATCAATGTGAATTAGTTCTTTGTTTAATGACGCGTTATACGAGATTTGTTTACGTTGTTGGTGTATATTAAGGCCACAAAAATGCATCATTATATTGTTCTAATTAATCCTTGTCTATATCCACTGCAAGGATTTAGAAAAAAACATTTACTCAATGGTTATTCGTTCGTCATATTCTTCATGTGTGAACGAAAACTCTTTCCTAGGACGTACGCAGCCACAGGCGAGACTTTGCCCAACGATATTTTGGAATATTATAGATGATGATGATTATTGATCAAAATTGCTTCATTAGATTTTTTGTGTGACTCTTACTTTTCCAGCAAGACGTAATGCAAATTTATTGTATGTTTCAAACTAATGAGCTGGACTAGTAGAGCACAAGATATGACATACTTCGAATATTTCGAATTATGAACTTATTTCTTTGTTCTACGTATTTTCAACTCATCTAACAGTTGTACACCTGACACATTCAAAGCTTCATACCAGCGCGGTGATAAACATGATTGCGCATCGAGAACGATAGTGAGTTTCTGGTGTTGGTGGTGATGATCACAGCGAATTGAATGGAAGGAAGCACTTGCAGTGAAACTTAATCCATCAACGTTGTGGTGGAGTTCGTGCTTGTGTTTATGTCGATTTTAATTGTTTGAGCGTATACACTGTTGCACCGCAGACTTTCTTTGCGAGTGATAATGGCGCTCTTCAACATAAACCGCACATCGGCAGGTTCGTGCGGCGTTGATGCACATTTGCACAAACGCATAAATCACATCGACATCAATGAAAGTATACATACTACACAGGCATCAGTGTCAATCCCATCGTATCGTGACGATAGAAATTGTAATGTGGATGGGGTTAGTTACAATCATACAAATTCTCTCGGATTGAAAGTCGGTCACATCGAATCATGTTTAATATCTCTCGACTCACACCTAAACCGCTGATCAAGTCGGAGATAGATGAGAGCGAAAATATCAGTTATGGACATGAGAGTCTGAACTCTACAACATTTTACAACTTGTCTTAACATGGGTCATAACAGTCTAATGATCGATGGAAATCACATTCCATATCTGAAAAGTGAATGTATAATTTATTGCCGAATATTTGAGTTTATTACTTTATCAACGATCATTCAGAAACTTATACGACATTCTGGTGTAATACTTTCAACATTACCCACCAGTTTCAATTCTGCAATTCAGTCAATAATTTCATAACAGTAATGATGGACATGCAGCAGACAGTCGGAAGCACATACACACTCACTCGCAGAGAGCATCGGTGCGACCGCGTGCTCCAGTTTCGATAACATCAACACAACGTGTGTACACCGGGTACCGTTCAACGCTGCTCAAACTGTTCAGATATAATAAATTTCGCATCAACGATTTGTGTCTGGGATTGTCATGTGAGACGTTCTGTATGTCCGCGCTTGTGATAATCAACTGGCCGTGCAGTAGTCTGGATATCGAACACACGCAATCGACCAAACATTTCCGCTACATTAAGCTCGCACAGTGATATGGTTGACCCACAATAACCCGTGTGCGTGTGTCTCATCGTGCGTGCCTGCTCATCCGTATGCAGTGCATGCTCCAGATGGGAATATCACATACGGTATCTCATGTAGGTACGACCCGAAATTCAAAGTTTAAACCATGTACTGAAATCTTCGTTTTTCTCGTTTCGAACGTCTAGCTATAATACTTTTAAAAAATCCATTGATGCAGTTTTGTTGAACAAACATCATTCTAACCATTCTAACATTCAACCTGTGGCTAAGCACGCTATACGAAAGACCTTTCCGCTCCTATATAGAACCAGTATTGCACTAATTTTGTCATACGATTTTTCATATTTTTTAAAATTATGAATTAATTGTGCACAATTTCAGTGGAGAGTTATATAGTCTCTTAGCCAATCAGGAGTTTCTGTTTTTTGCATGGAGAGTGAAATCGAATATTTTCCCCCATACATAAAATCGGGATTTCATATTCAGATGAGAGGCCATTACTGTGCACTGTAGTGTCTTAGAACAACATAAAAGATAATGGAATTGTGCACAATTAATTCTAAATTAAAAAAATGATGGTTAAGAGTAATGTTTGTTCAACAATACTGCATGATCGGATTTTAAAAATTTGTTATAGATAGACGTACAAAACGAGGAAAACGAAGATTTCAGAACATGGTTTAAACTTTATATTTCGG